>JACRUU010000015.1:28804271-28881771 GCA_030449085.1 Kryptopterus vitreolus | reverse complement strand
AAAGGGAGGAGGACGTGGAGTTGGTTAGGTAATGTGCAAACAGTGTTTGTGCAGTCTTGTTATTGTTTGTTCAGGGTATTGTAATAAAAATAAAGCCCACAATGCCCTTGGTCTGGTCATGGCAATGCAACGTCTAGTTCAGGATACTGGCATGGCCTGCTGTTAATGTGGTATAGTCCATATGAGAATCCGTCCAGCTTTTATGACATGACAGTTAATATTTATCCTATAGAGAAATTTACAGTTCATTTGAATACCATATTTTACACGATACAAATTGTAATATTTGTTGTCATATGAAAAATGTAAAAAAAAGTAATTTAAAAGAACATTTGCATTAATCATAAACATACAATGGCTAGCAGCGTAATTATATTCAGATGTGAATTTTTTATAGCGATTCAGTATACTTGCCCGGGCTGGACTAGCACTGACACGCTGTCCCCAGATCTCTTCATATATATATGTGTGTGTGTATGTGTGTGTGTGTGTGTGTGTGTGTGTGTGTGTGTGTGTGTGTGTGTGTGTGTGTGTGTGTGTGACCTGGCCTATTTGCCACATTTTCTGCCTCACTGTTTGAAGTTATTGATGACCTTTTCCTTTTACACCCCAGCAGACATGTTCATGCTTCAGTAGAGCAGCCTTCCAGAGGCCGAGATCTAATCTGTTCAATGTTCAGCAAAAGTAGTTAGCATTGCCATATAAGCGATGAGTTAATGCCTTTTATGTGACGGTGTGCGTTACAGTGGCAGTAACTATTTCATGTTAGCTAAATGTGATGTTTATTTATTTAGTTTTAGTTTTTGCATTCCTGAAAAGCATTCATAGCCATACACATGCATTTGAACACATTGTTTATATATATACATACATACATACATACATATATATATATAAAATATGTGCTGAGTGTTTTTGATTGTCTTGAAGAAATCAGGACTTTCTCTCTCTCTCACTCTCTCTCGCTCTCTCTTTCTCCATCTTGTTGCACAACATCTCCCATGAGCATCTGCGAGTGCTGTTGGATGCAGTACAGCCATCATAAAAGTATCATATCTCGTTATCGCCCAGTTAATAACAGTGTCTCACCTGCAGTCTGAAAACGTCCCTGACGTCAGAATTGCACATGCATGAAAGCGTGCAAGTGCCAGTGCACTTGTTTATCATCAGACAGCTTTCATTTAATCCGGCGGCTGGGTTCATGCGAACGGAGAAAAATACATTCGTGAACTTCACCACCCTTTTTCACCACAAAAAAAACAAGGTTCAACATTTAAATGACAGCCAACATTAAGATCAGCGTGTGTCTAATATAAAAATAAACTTTATGGGAATGTTCCAAACTATGTATATGATCACGAGACTTAAACATCATTATAGGGATAAGAGCGAGCGTAAGAGAAGTGGCAGGGAGACAAAAGAGATGGAGAGCGAAGGAAATGATGTCTGACCTGTTCCCGCAGTCAGACACCTGCATTAGCAATGTTCTCCCAGGTGCTTCTGTTAGGCGTGTGTGCATGTCATACTCGCTTCCACTCTATTACCTGCCTTTCACCGTGTGTGTGTACATGCTGGCCAAAGCCAGCTCTCATCCCCCCACCTCCCATCACTTTAGTTGTCCAAGAAAGGGCCATGGGACGGCGACAAGACAAATTTGCCGTTAATACGAAGCCAGTGAACGTGGCCAGCGAGCGGTGGCGTTGATTGATCATTCAGCAGCGTGGCACTGCTTTAATAGCTCCTGTAGCATTCCGAGAGGAACATATTTTAGGCCTAAGGGCTGCATATCAAAGACGCGGCGATCAGAGACACGCAAGTGGGGAGAGGCGGTGAAGGTCTTCGCCTGATGGAACAACAAACTAATAGTTGTGTCACATCGGGCCCCCAATAGAGCACTGTAGCACCTTGAAAAAAAAGTCACAGCCGGCCACTTTACACAGCCAGAGCCACCGGGTCATTTCTTTTTCTTTTTTTTTTTTTTGCAGCCGCTGATGATGATGTTTGCCGACTGATGCGGTTATGATCTTTAAATCAACTTTCTGCTCGCTTGAACAGGGTCACAGGGAGTATAGGGGGGGAGGTACAAGGACGGGAAAGGTTGAAGGAGGAAACAGTGCTCCCCGGTCCAAGCACGCCGCTGCTACCTGCCGTGGTAAAAATGGAGTCGCACCGCTGGTAATCAATCAAGGTTGTCCCAGACATACATTTTTTAAAGCAAGGGCTGTGTATCTTTGGCCTCTAATGAGTGAAAGGAGTAGAAAGAGGTTAGCCTGAAAAATGGCAAACCACCACAGATGCAGTAATCCAGGACCAATAAGATAAATTTTGGGTCAGGAACAGAGGGCTTTTATTAAATACCGGGCGCTGCGTATTCTTCCTGCATTGGGTTATTGAATAATGTAGCGCTTTAATCGGATTGCTGTGGCAGTGTTGCACACAAACGGAGGGGTTAGGATGGGAACTGCTCTAGCCACTTTTGTCACGCTTCTGAAAAACTTTGGTGCCGGATGATTAATGGCGATGATTAATACACACGCCGAATTAGAAACGGATCAGAACAAAGGAGAAAAAAAAACACAGATGTTTTGCAGGAAAAGAAGAGTAGACAGAGGGATGAGAGAGAGAGAGTCTGGAGAAGAGGCCCGTCGCTGTAAAGCAGCTATAAATACAGCTGTGTCAAAATGCAGGAAAATTCCTAGTACCCTCTGTGTAACTCTGACCTTCCTTTACTGCTTACCTTTTCTATCAGCCATTACACACACTCCCAGCGAAAAAACACCCACATATACAGTAGTGATAGATGTTCATATCCGCACGGCATGAATGACTCCAAAAACGCACGGCGGAAGGACACACCCGGTATCCACGGCAGCACAAAGATGTTCCTCGGAACGTGGAAAGGTTATTGATTGGTCCCGCAATAATTTCCGCCAGCTCTTTGATATGCAAACGATCTCGAGTAAATTTACAGCAATGCTATCAGACTCATTTTACAGTTCTTAGTGACGCTCTCTCACTCTCTCTCTCTCTCTCTCTCTCTCTCTCTCTCTCTCTCTCTCTCTCTCTCTCTCCAGAGCTTTCCTCGCCTCATTAGCCCACGATTCTCCATTACCGGCATAATTAAAATCTTTAGTAGCTTATCAAATTCAAAATATTTTCTGCTGATCACATTGAGGTCTGCAGCTCGCCACTTATTTTGCCACAAAAGAAATAAATGAAGACGGAGCATTTGTGGCCTGTGTGTGTATTACAGTGAAATGTTTGAAAGGGAACAGTTATAGTAGAGCGAGAGAGAGGCTGATTAAAGAGAGGAAATAAAAATTTACAGACTAATTCAGATAAGCAGAGGGTAAATCATCTTTCCTTTATATTTTGAAAATTGATTCAATTAATAGCCATGAGACTTGATGGTTTTCTCTTTTTTTCTTACTTTCTCATTTTTTTTTAATACTTCTAACGTGCATGCCTTCACACTAATCACTAGTGAAGAAGCTTCAGTATGTATTTCAGATATTCAGCGCCGTATTTATAGCACATGAATCACTGGCTTTTGCTAATGCAGCATCACATTCACGTTCAGTCACATTTAACTTGGTCATGGGCTACGATTTAATGGTACAGAGAGCTGTGTGTGTGTGTGTGTGTGTGTGTGTGTGTGTGTGTGTGTGTGTGTGTGTGTGTGTGTGAGAGAGAGAACATTGTGATCCATTCATAGAAAAAAATAAGATCGTTTGTGTTTAAGCAGTAGTGTGCTATATGCAGTGTGGTGTAGGTTGAATGTGTCAATTAGGCAGTGCTTTAAGTATTTTGCACATTAACTCGCTTTTCAGAATATTACCCTCGGGGCTCGTTTTTGTTTTTTTGTTTTTTTTTTTTTCTGTCCGCTTCCTCCCTTCCCCTTTTTTTCCTCTTTTTTTTTTTTCCTGTAAGCGATTGTTTTTATGTGTTAAAAACGTGATCTTGTGAACTGGCTCCCTCGTCTCCGAAGATTATTCTGATTTCACGCTTGTCTGTACGTTAATGATTTACTTTCAGCATGAAATGCACATGAATGCGAGAGATTTGTGTTCATAAAGGACCAATGGTAATTGGGACAGAGGAAGAGAGAGATACGAGTGCATCTCCTGACGCTCATCCGTACTGGAACAATTCCTAATTAATACTCTGCTTTGTTTACTCAGCCCCTTGTTTTTTTTTCTTTCCATTTTATTTAATTACAGCATGAGTGGAAGTGGATTAGTGCATTAATTGATTTAATTATCCAATTTGTTTTGTGGCAGGCGTGATCCCATCTGAGCTGCAACAGCTGTGGAAGGAGGTGACGGCCACGCACGTGAAGGAGGAGAAAAGCGCAAGAAACAACGGCCACCGTGGCCTGGATCTGTCCTCCGCCTCACCCGCGCCTCCCAAGAGCAACCTTCTCAACCAGCACTCTACCACGAATGGCCAGTACAGCAGCCACACACTCAAGAGAGAGAGGTAACTGGTTTAGATACTATTATTACTAGGAATAAGAGTAGACAGTGTTTTTATTCATGGACATCATATTTTATCTGATATCTATATCTTATGGTTGCTTTTAAAAGGAGCCAAAGTAACGTGTTTTTGACGTGTCCTGCTATGTTTAAAAACTAGTAAGCTGTGCTATCGCGGGCGTTTTCTTTCTTTTTTTTCATCCATGGAGAGAAAACATTTCACCGAAACACATCGTGTCATCTTAGAATCAAGCAAACAGGCCCGAGTTGTTTTCCTTGATCCTCGAGATTGTAGTGCGTTCAGTGGGAGCTGATTTTGATGGACAGCTACCCACAAGGCTTGGCCTAGTAACTATTAATTTGTCGTTAGTAAGTACCTCACTCTTTTTATTAAGGACACAAGCTCTGCAGGCCAATTCAGTCTTCAGGGAGGGGAAGCAAACACCTGGGAGTCCATGGCTATTTCTGCAGCTAGATTACAGCACTGGGAATAGGCCCATTTCCTTATTAATTACTAGCTTACTTCAAGTAGACTTTGCTATTTGTGTTTGACTCTAAGTACTTTTGAACACACGGGCCTGTGGCTTGACTTCTGTTTGTTAAATAAGACTTGAATTAACCTCAAAACACATATACACGCACCCCAGAAAATGTCCGTTATCTGATTGCTTTCGGTTGTTCTAATTGTAGCTCTACGGTGAAGGTTAAATACAAAGAAAGAAAAAAAACAACTACAGGCATCTATTTTGTGTTTTAACACTGAAAGGAAGCAGGTAATCTTTCCTCAACGTTCTAAAGGTTCTTTATGTAAAGGCTTGACATCATCCCGACACTGAAATTTATTTGGAAAAAGCGTCATGCTGCCGCTGTGTCTACGAGGAAGAAATTAATTTGGCGTGTAACACGTTCACTTGTTTTTATCTGCTGAGGCCTGATCTTTGAACTGCTTGTGAGAAGCCTCAAGGCACTGTGAGCTCATTTGTTCTCCCCCCTCTCTCTCTCTCTCTCTCTCTCTCTCTCTTCTCCCTTTCTCTCTCTCTGGCTGATCACAACCTGTGAAAGTGATGCAAATGAAAACACGGTTAATACTGCAGATCCAGACCTGGCTAGAATGAGCATCAAGTTTGCCCAATCCTGTTCTCCATTTATGTGGAGGTTACAGTTACACAGGAAACAGTGGCACTCTTGCTGAGACGTGTTAAAATAGTCCTTCACGGACGAGATAAAAGGAACTATATGCAGTATTCCTTTATACAGTGTAGTTTCCAGTTTCTCAGAGGAAATACACACAGGCACCTACTGTTACTTATTATTGATTATTGTGTGAAACATGACAGAGTGCACTGTTATAGGAGGAAAAGGTGGTGTGATGGAGCATGATGTAAAGATGAACAATTAACAATTCCAGTTACAATGATAGCAGTTACATTAAATTTTATTTCATTTTTGCTTTTTTTCTATTAAAAAGTGTTTTCAGATCAATTCAGTTTAATTTGTCCCTAAGAAGTTTATCCCTAATGAGTAGGCCAGTAGCCGACTGTAGTAATGGAAAAACTCCCATTATATTAGTTGTAAAGAATTGTAAGCTTACAAGCCCCTGTTTTGTTTATGTTTTTGGATGCAATACGACAAAATGAACGTGCAGTTCATCGTGTTACCGAGAGGCCAGAAACATTGGAGACTGCTTCAGTAACTGTTAAATTAGAAAAAATAATCATTTTAAATGATCGTTTTAAATGACAGGAACATATTAATCAGTTTATTATTAATCTTTTATACGGACACGGTTTTACTAACAAAATGATAAACAAGAATATTACAAGACACGTTCAGATCAATCAAATTACAAAAATTGTTCTTTTTTCTGAAAATTATTTAATTTTCTTATACTATCAAACTAAAGTGTATACACAAGTCATCCATCAATTAAAAAAACAAACAAAAACAGTGCACCGAAAACAAGCTCTAGGAGGGAGCAGAGCGTTCTTTGAAACATTGGAGAAGACGGGAGTAAAAGCTCACCTCTCTCTCTCAGAAAGGTGCCGCCAAAGATTAAAGGAGACGTCAGCAGCAGTTTAGCGCACGGCAGCATGAAGAAGGCACTCTGCCGGCTGAATATGCAGCAAGCATCTCAGATCTGTCAGAAGAGTGAGCAGATGATCGCTCCCTCGCTTCTATCCGGTGCTCCCTCTCTCGCCATATCTCTCCGAAAGAGCTCCATTCAGAGACGCTGTTAACAAACACGAACACGTAAATACGTTAAGCCAATTAGAAACCAGTATTAATCGCTCTGCAATTTGTCACATCATGCTTTCAGGAGCTTCAAGCAAACCGATTTCTGTTTGGTTTCGCTGCACCTCAGTTGAACCCCGTAGAGGTTTAGTTCAGGTGATTTGTAAAAACCTGTTCACAAATGAAAAAAATATGTCCTCTTTTTCATCCCGGTGAGCTTCTGACGCTTTTTTTTCTCTTTTCTTCACAAGTCCTTTTTGTCATAAAACAGGCACTGAGTTGATGGATCTGCTCCCTCTAGTCCTGGCGGATCATTTTCCTCTCGGCCCGTTAAGTACCATGTAGTTAGGTTCATGTGTCATATAAAAATCTGGCCAGTCACTGCGACGCCTGCAACTAAAACCTTAAGTGCATCCACAGGCGTCGTTCGCTTGCTTTTCACTTCCGTCTTAAAGGAAAGGAGAAGAAATCCAATCGCTCGGCGCACGCTTTAGATGCGGCACGCTCCTGCTTTTAGCAGCCTCGCTGCTCTCCCAGCGGTGCCGGCCGTGGAGACGAGGCACTCACACACACCCAAATATGATAAAAGCCTTCAATATGTCAGTCCATCTGACCCTTCAGCACTCGGGCCCAATCTGCACCAACCTGCACAAACCTGCTCCGCGATACTTATCGTATTTAGAAAGAGAGGAAGACATTTAAGGCAACATCCCAGGGTAAATTTGCTTTGAATTTTCTAGAGAAAAGAGGCAGAAGTGTTGTGCTACCCTGTTGTTCTACTTCTTTTTCTTCTCTGTGCGCATAAGGACGGGCGATGCTCAGGGGACGTGCAGCTCAGCAAATTTGTTAAAGAGATAAATAATCAGATACGGGTCCCCTTTTCCCCACCGTCTCTCCCCTTTAATTGATCTTCCACTCTGAAAATGATAATTAAATCATTCTAGGGGCGAGTCTTAGTGAGAATCGAGTCGGGGTTCAGGGAATTGGCGGAGGGCTCACGGGGACGTGTGGGATTTTTTTTTCCTGCGTGAAAAAATGATACAAATTGTGTTTTGACTAAAAGTAATTTCTCCGATGTAGATCCTGTGTCACTGCTGTAATCACTTGCTGTCTTTTTATAAACCGTACCGTATAAAGATAGCAGGAGCTTTGCACCATGTTACACTATTGAATCACAGTAATGTAATGTGACACACCAGCATTTTACATCATACGCATTAAGACATGTATCTCCTTAAATTTCACACATACGCTTTTGTTAGGAGTGTGTTTAAACTCACTGGTGGGGTGGGGGTGGGGCGGTGACCGTAGCTTAAGGGTATTACCTAAAGATTGCTTTACTCCACCGAGTTTCTCTTTGACCCAGCGTGTTAGCAGGAAGCAGATGACGTGATTTGCCACACTGAAGTTAAAAGATCATTAGAGGTCGTCCCTTTTCAGTCCCCAAGGCTGCCTGACTATAATAGACCTGCCTGGAGAACAGTTCAATTTAACCCGACCGAAACATTACAGGCACTGCTTTTAGACTGAATGGGGGCTCGTTGTGAGGACCCTCCCCTCATCCCAAAAATCCCACCCGTCTATTACCCCTAATGTTCCGCTCTTTAATTTTTGCCCGTTTCCAACAATTTGGTTACTTAAAGCAAGTCACTTTTGTCATCATTTGCCTCTCCTCAAGCACTCCGCTGTTCAATATCATTTTAATACTAAATGAAGCAACATGCGAGGGGGGAATTAAAAAAAAAAAACGAGGATGTCTTTAAATTAAACATCGCCCAGACAGCCATTTTACTGGTCCTTGTTAAAAAGTCATTAGAATATATCTTACCCCATCTATTTATCGCCCAAACCAAAACAGAAGCCTTATTGTGTATGCATAATTCATCACAGAATTTAAAAAAAAAAAAAGATATTTCTGATTTCTAAAAAGGAAAATCACATTCATAAGAGGGTTTTTTTTCCTACAGTGGCTCAATTATTGCTTTTTAACCGCAGTAACTGATTATACTGGAAAACTTCTAAACGAAAAGGTGTTTAAAAAAAAAAAAGCTTGCCAGTATAAGGAAATGGCGTGCGTGCTGTTTCCTAATGCTGCTGCACTGGTTAGTGAAGGGATGTGGTTTGCTGAGAGATGATCTTTCACTGGTGGCTCAAACAGGTGGTAAAGAAAATTCCCATCGTGCAGCTTTGTGTTCTCATGTGCCATTTGACAGCTTATCTAACTGCTGCTGTCTCAGCACTATCAATTATGGCTTATAGGAGTTAGTGTAAATACATTTTTCTTTGTGTAAAAAAAAGGTTCGTTCCGTATCACACCGTTTGTTATTTAATGTTATCTAACATTGCAACCAGCGAGTTATCTAAACAGCATATTTATTGAATATAATAAGACATAAAAGAGTGTATTGCTTGTTATGCTTATTTTAATGAGTGTACTGTGTATGTCAGAGCTATGCTTTTATAGTAAATGAACATTTGTACAGCAATCAGACTCAAGAATTCAACAGTTCTGGGCTAAAGCATTGTTTAAACTAGTTCTAGTAATCATCACATGCTAACATGTTTATGTCACTGCAAGTCCAGCGATCCTGATTAGAGCTGTAAAAATATTCGAGGAAAATTAGTGTAAAGTCCACATTTGCACACCCAGGCTGCTGTTGTCTCTAAGCGGGCAGATAAATTGATAGCAGGTGGAGTGTGTTTACTGTTTGCTCTCGGTGGGCGCGGGCCAGCTGGATTGGGAAGCTTCCTGTTGTGGGGAGAAAAACAGGCTACTCCAGGTGGATAGAGGGATCACGGTTCTGCAAGTCAGAGCTGAAAGGACACAGTGTTTCTGGGAGCTTTCTACACTGCCCTCATGACTAGCATGTGCATCAGCACAGATCCGGACTTATCCACCGATTGGCAGTCCATTAAATCATATACACTACCACTGGAGATCAGAATCCAAGGTTAAGGCACACCAAGGAGTCCATTAATTTAAAAAAAGTTTTTCCACGTTCAGTATATGAACATTAAGCCAGTCGTTAGACGGAATGTTTCTGCAAATTATGTCATTTCCTAATGTATGGTTCTTGTATGTGTCTTTCCACAGCTCAGTGCTGGATGAACACACACACCACAGTCACCCTCTCTACGCACACGGTGTGTGTAAATGGCCGGGATGCGAAGCCGTGTTCGAGGACTTCCATTCGTTCCTCAAGTAAGAAAGATACAAGAATCCTCACATGAAAACACACAATCTTATGAAGGTGAATGCGGTGGAATCGCTGGCTCCGGTATCACTTTAATAGCATCTCTCTTTACTCGGGCGCTCCCCCTTTCATTTAGCAATTCAGCCACGCTACAGGTAGACCCTCCGCTCGCATGTGTGCTGGGTGTGTGTGTGTGTGTGTGTGTGTGTGTGTGTGTGTGTGTGTGTGTGTGTGTGTGTGTGTGCGTGTGCGTGTGATAAGTGCTGTTCCCATGGTGATTTCTACCACTTTGTTCCAAACAAACATGAGAGGCATGTTTATCTGCACCACAAGAGCGCTGCAGGTTTGCCCTTGTCTTTTCGCTGCGGACGGAGACAGGGGCCCTCTCTTTCCTTCTTCTGCTCGCTGCCTGTTTTGGAGCGTTTCTTTTTGTTTCTGACACGGACAACTGCAGCAAGACAAAGTCACACTCTCGTTCTGTAAACGATTGTAGGAAATATGTACGCAGGTTCCGGCAGAACACGACGAGTCGACGGCAATTACAGTGGCAATCTGTTAGCACGCGAATCCGACAGCTTCTCAGCTCAGGCCCTGGCACGCTGATGATACGAAAGTATACAGCAGCTGTCTCTATTACCTTTTGCCCTTATGTTAGGCACTTATCCTGAGCCCCGGGCATGTCATGTGACCCACAGAATTTATATAAGACGTTTCCTTTATCTGAGCTCTCGGCTCAAATAGAAGCATAACAGAAAAACTTGTGCTTTTCTGTAGTCTTTTGTGTGTGACTACACACACTGTGTGTGTGTGTGTGTGTGTGTGTGTGTGTGTGTGTGGTGTGTGTGTGTGTGTGTGTGTGTGTGTGTGTGTGTGTGTGATCCAACACATGAGAACAGGCAGCATGGCAGCATATTGGTGATTACAGTATGTATTAACACAGAGCAAAAAAGTCAGGTGCAAGGCCACGGTGCCTCGCCGCTTCTTTCCATTTTTTTGTTCTCTGCCCTTTTTTGCTTCATGTTTTAGAGTCACATTTCATACCATACACAGAAAGCTGTTTTAAAATATTACGTGTAGAACTGTTACCCTTTCTTGCAATCTGATTGTCGATATGGCTGTAATTTTCCGTGGTATTCTGTTAGTCTGCAAAAGAAACACGTTAATGAGTATGTCTGTGCTCTTTCAAGCTGTAAGTGTAAAGGAACGTGCTCTTTTCCCACTTCACACAGCAAATATCTAAACAGGAAAGCTAGCGCCTGTTTCTCATATGTTACAGCAGGCTTTGGAGTGTCCTGCTTAATCCAACCACCCCCCCCCTCTGTCTCTCTCTTTCTGTGGCTTAGTTCATAGCTCCATCATTTGTTTACAAAAATGAGTGGAATTAGCATTTGAGAGCTTGGCGAAGGCAAGGAAAAAATTCCCTCTCCTTAAAAAGGGCCCAAGTGCACTCTGCAGTGTTTTCACAAGTGTTTTTATCATGGCAACATCTTGTTTACTTTACTTGCTTGCCCTAAACTGCTTGGAACATGTTGAGAAAACACTTGTAGAGGCACCACAAAAGCTGTCTTTGTTTAAGCGAGGCAGGGTGAAGGTTCACCCGGCATAGAGGAGGTGTTAGCGCTTGACGCCATTAAATGTTACCACATGCACCTCCTCCAGCCTGCAGCCCGGCGACCCAGAAGAAGCCCGCGTAGCATGGCAAAAGATGAGCGCCACGCCAGGTCAGACGATAAGAGGCAATGAAAAGCTTCTTTGACCTTAGAAGGGAGGGCGGGAGAGCGGAGTGCAAAGGCAAGAAGCATTTAGTCAGCAGAACCCGTGTACTGCATCCCAGCATAGTGAAAAAGAAGCGGCGCACTAACAGCGAGCAGATCTCCACGACGTGTGCCAACAGCAACAGTCAGCATCAGGCCAAGGTGTTGTTTTAAACCCGGAGGTTATTTATTCTGTCTGTGAAACAAAATATTGCATACCTAAATGTGCTGTCACAATAAATATTCTAAATGAAAAGACTCATGCCTGTTTTGGAGATAAGTGCTTGGAGGGAGAGGTCGGACTGCACGTTCGGGCAACAGGATTCAGATATCTGGACTTAATTTTGTTCATCTTGGGTTTTTTTTTTCGTCAGATAAATTAGGATACTTCTTTCTACATGAATTGTAATCTTCCCAATATACCAGTATAAGTCTACATGTGCTCCTTGACTTTAGACCTGAGTTTTCCCAGCTTCGTTTACTATAGAACTTGCAATTTGCATAAAAATAGAAGCAGTCCAACATCCATTTGAATATAATAATAGCGTGTAGAGGCCGTCTTAGCCTGAAGCATACAAGACATATTTACTCAATTCCAAGAAGCTGTTAAAAACAGCACAAACCCGGCAACGAGCGTGAATTCTTAGTCTTAATGGCAAATAAAAATATGAATAAATAAATGAATACTAAGTGATTCCCCGCTGGGTTTTTTTTTTCTTTTTTTTTCTGGCGGACATATTTGCTCAAGTAAATGTCTGCACGTCAGATGGAACAATAAACAATGGAAGTTATCTCTAGTTTGCTCAGAGATTGTTGTGATAGCTGTTCCCTCTGTGTGATTTACACTATCGTTGGTTCACTGTATTATTAAGCCTGCAATAAGGGGACAGGCTGCCTCAATGACATGCAAAATGCTGACTCTTTAAGCAATGTCTGTTTAACTTGTTTTATTGTGCCAATTTACATTATAGACTGTCATCCTGCCAGGAAGCTTTAAAGAAAAAAACAAAACAAAGTCCTGCGCTTGAGGTCCAGAAAGTGACACATGCCAGCGCTCATAGTCCCTCCCGCTGTCAGTTGTGGCGTTCACGCAGACCTCCTCGTGTCCAGACACTCTGCGGAGAAGCTGATTTAAGGGCCATTTGAATATTTCATTTCCTATTAATTATGCACTCTTACTCTACATGTCATTAGAAGGGAAAGAGGAAGGGGGAGGGGGGAAATCATTGAGTGTAACAAAGGATGAAAGGGAGAGGAGACGCTGCTTCTGCTTTTATGAACTGCAAATTCACAAGCGCGTCACGTTGCTGCATCTAGTTTTTTTAAAGGTGCCATTCTGGATGGATGTTTAAAAAATGTTTGCTTGATATCCAGCCCCCGTTTCCTTTTACAGAGACTCATGATGAAATTAACAACGAGGACATAAAAAAAAACCTTGTTAATACCTTATTTGTGTTACTCCATAGTGGTTTTGATGAGTTATCTTTAACAGCATGACAAGTTCCAATATAATAGATTTATAGAGAATATATTTATTTTTTCTAAATATCTTATTGTTTTTATTTTAACATTGAATTATTTTTAGGAAGTCTCTGTATTGAAACAAGCTGAACATGTCATTTATAACTGCACTAATGCCGCAACTTGTCTCGCAATCGCATATGACTGTAAAATTGTAAAAGAAAAAATGTGGACATTAATGTGTCTATTAATTATTATTTTACATGTAAAAGGTATAAGATAAATAAAACTCTAAAATCTTCACATTTGAGGACCAGATGAAGGGATTTTATGCTTGTAAAGTGAGCAGAATATTATACATATTTTAATGAGAGATGAATGTGTAATATGAATACAGTGCACTCTGGATAATTCTTATTCCCATCCCTGTTACCTTTACTTTTCCCACATGTTTGTGTCTGTGTAACATCTGCACGGTATAACATTGGCAGCAAGTAATACTACCCACTCCGAGTTCGATAGAGCCATCACTGCTGTGGTTGCGGCCACCGCGTCTGCTCTTTTTGATTAGCTACAGATGGCAAGAATAGGCGTCTCGGTAAAGAAAGACAGGGCCCGGTTTGCGAATTGTGCTTCCCTACTCTCCGTCATTGGCGGCGTTCAGCCCTGCGAGCCCCCACCTGACGATAGTGACCTACATGGTCAGCAACGATGTGATATAATTTATGATATATATAATATATTGGATCCATTAGCGAGCATAATGAAGTAGCGAAATGAAAGGGTATTTGTGAAATCGGTTCAAACATCCTGCTCAGCTTATGATTAAATGATTAATGAAATGCCCCTACATAAGCATTTTTTCTTCCGAACCTGTAATTCATGCAGAGCCTGATAAAAATCCTCCAATCATATTTCCTTCACTGGCAAAAACCTTATCTCCTCATTTTATATAAATCACCAGGAAAAAAGGAGGAAAGCGCAAAGAATTGGAGGGGCAGCTACTTATTTAGATTAGTTATAAAAGTTAAGGGGAGGGGGGGGGGTGTACAAGAAGATCTTGGCAGTATAAAATAATCGTGCGTAATTATATTCATTATTCAAGTTTATTACAGATTTCATCTCTCTTCTCCTTGTTGTCCTTTGGCTTTTTCTCCTAGCTTCATTTAGTTCCTCTTCATCTCAATGACATAATTAACTGGGGAAAAAACCCACACAAAATAAGAGGATTCGGATTTACATTTTGAAAAGAAGAAATGCAGGACAGCGTAATTTCAAATTTGCACGTTATCTGAGATCGTTATTACCTCACGCATAGGCTTCCATAGATATGAAATAAAATTGCTTTTTTTCCCCTCAGAAATAAAGAGAAGACACCCGTTTGTTTGTAGAATTTTCAAACACGGACTCTCACAATTTATTTACTTTGCATCAGCTGAGTATATCTATATGCGCAGTGTGGAGAAAAGAATGGACTGTCCCATGAAAGCTTTAACAAATGTTTATTAGTGCATGGTAAAATGTCATGATTTTCTCTCTCTTTCTCTGGCTCTTGCTCTCGCTCTCTCTCTAGACACTTGAATAACGAGCACGCATTAGACGACAGGAGTACGGCCCAGTGTCGTGTACAGATGCAAGTAGTTCAGCAGCTGGAACTGCAGGTATCTATCCTTTTTCTCTCACCCTTTACTTCTTCTGCTCCTCTTCAGTCCATCAACAACCCCCACCCCCCCACTACCACCACCACCACCACCCACAATCTGTGCAGGGAACAAAAAAATGAAATTATTTTGTACATTTGTGAGTAACCAGTCATTAAAAATGTGTTATGTATGCATGACAGCCAGCCAAAGATATATGGGAAGCCTGGGGCTTTAGTCCAAAAGATAATTACATTTTGAATTTTACTGGGTTTTAAAGTCATTTATGACTTCTAACTATTTGGCAGCCCAATAAAACATTCAGTGATGGGCATGCTATTAATAATGCTCTTTTCTTTATGGAGAAAAACACACGTTTCGAGTAAATACCACTTCTGCTGATTAATACATACATTGAGCGGTTTTACATTAACGCCAACAGTTGTAATGGCAGCTAATGTATATGCATAAGGGAAATTACTTATGCATGCATTCAGGGATGAGAAGGTGATGTTCCATTAGAGCAGATTAGCAAGGCCGAGGGACAGACACAGCGCCGGAACATCATAGTGAGATGAGTAGCGTAGCTCCTCACAGAAGAGTAGTGTAGCTCATCCCATGTGCATCAACGTGACTAAAACTAGAGCAATCAGTCACTTCATCAGTGCGTTCTAATACTACTGTATTTATGCTTACCTAGCAATTTGGCCTTTCTAACGGATCAGCAGTACAAACGTTGTCAGGCTTTCATGTTTGGGCTTGACACACAGAAAAGAATGTAATTAGTTTAGTGGCATGTCACAGACAGTGTTTGCTGTGTCTACTGCCATAATTATGTCCAAGCATAGAGCAAAAAAAGCAGTAACTATAAACACAGTGGTGCCAAAGCGAGCCATTTGTGTGATTGGGTATTTTGGGCATAGTTTTTCTAATATGTGTGATAATTCTGTGTTTGTGTTAAAATGACATATTTATTAAATATTTGATTGGAATTTTTCTTTAAAGGAACAGTAAAATGTAAAAAAAATTAAAAATAAATTTGGCCATTTGTGCATTGTACATTTCATCTCATTGTTACAGTTAGCAAAGGACAAAGAACGTCTGCAAGCTATGATGACTCACCTGCATGTCAAGTCCACAGAGCCCAAACCCAGCCCGCAGCCTGTAAGTAACAACAATCCTGCTTACTTCCTTGTTTATTTTCATCCTTGTTGCTTTGTTAATTGAAAGGAAAATTGCATTTTCACAATTGCGACATCTCTTTAAAAAAAATCAAATGTTGATGTTGAACAGCCAGGAATAGAAATCTCAGAATGTAACTGATTACTGATTTTTAAATTTTTTTTATGGATAACGTTCTTTGTTCTCACAAGCTTTGAAGAAACACAAAGGCATCATGTTTTTTGTCTTCAGACTTCCAGTGCTGTTATAATCAATATTCGGACTATTAGTAACACTTACGCACTTAGACATAACTTTGCAAGAGTCATAAAAGAATAAAACACAAAATTCGTACAAAATCAGGAGTTGTACATATGTACACTCTGTAGCATGGCATAGTGAAGAGTGTAAAATTATCCCTGTTCCCAAACCACGGTAAACATCTCTGGAAAACGTTTCATTTTTCTCTGTCAAGAACTAGAATTTAATGCAACACTGGACGTAAATTTTACTCAACTGGAGTTTGAACACAGTGGCCTTCCATTCTTCCCTGAAAAGACTTACAGTATTTGATTAAATCCGGGTGTAAAGGAGATGTCATATCTGTATATATGCCATCCGTACACCATACCACCATCACTTTTGTAGCAGCTTGGTGATTCTACGGCATTATAATTAGATCACCAATTACCATTTCATTAATTTCTGTCCCTTTTTTTGTGCACATGCTGGAGCGCACCCAAACGGTGAAAGAAACAAAGAGCAGGCCACAGCGCATCTGTGTGGCCTATTGTGTAGCGCACATACTGTATAAAGCCAGGGAATAGCAATGGCACAAAGTTAAACAATCTTGAACAGCATGTTGCTCACTCCAATTTTGTTCCTGCTATGCCCTTCACCAACCCATAATGCACACTGAGCACCGATGCACTTTGTACTAATGGATTGAGGAGAGGCACTTCTCCGGCTGCTTGACATGTGAATCAAGCATCCGTGCTGTACGGGAGGGTTGGCGTACCCGTCAGATGTGAGCGAGTGTGTGTTAGTCCTGTTACATCCTGGAAAACAAAACACTGAGCCACAGAGTTTTATCAATAAACGCCTATGTATGGAACTACTGTGTGTGTGTGTGTGTGTGTGTGTGTGAAGATGGAATTGCTTCGAATTGAGAACGACGGAGGAATTAGACACAGGAAAAATACACAATCACAAAACACACACACACACACACACACACACACACACACACACACCCCCTACCTCTATTCCTCCTTGTAGCAGCTCCACCTGATCGCATTCCGCCTCCAGTGCCATGGCAACGGAAGCAAATGGACGGCTCGCCATTTGTTGCCTTTCCCTCATCAATTGCTGGAAGGGTGAGGAACGGTGGGAACGACAGATAAAGAAAAGAGAGAACAGGATTAATTATGGACCCTTAGAAGTCTGAACATCTCAAATTGCTCCCCCAGCCCCGTATTGTATTATTATCTAAAAAGATTTGCCCTTGTTTTGACCTTAACAGTGTTTTCAAAATGTACTCGCTTGGTTACGGTTATACCCCCCCCCCAAGATCATACACTGTAAATATGCAACCTCCTTAGGATATAACGTCACAGACATAAAAGCCTACGAGCGTGGAGCAACCATTATTTTGGTTCTTTTCTTTCATCTTTACTGCGAAGGTTCCAGCTGGGTAAGGAGTGTGTTTAACATGAGCAGCGGTACAAACAGGGAACCCCCCCCCCACACACACACACACACACCTTATTATTAGATCTCTTCACACGGGGAATACAGAGCTTTGAATATGTTGCTAGAGAGTGTATATGTGCCGTAGCGGAGGTGGAGATACGCCAATTCGTTCGGTTTGTAATCAGTTAACAGCTGCCAAAATATCCGCAGCGCTCCGGCGAATCAATCGGAGTGGAATCTTTACATGCAAATGCCTCCCTTTCGGCTCGCGGATGCGACCGGACTTTCATGTTGGATCTCGGCGCGCGTAACGGAAACGCGCCTCAGTTCAGACGTACGAAGTAGGAAATGTACAAATTTCACAAACGGAAAGATCTTCCCAGACGCACACATCAAAGCACCTCATGGTTCGAGGCAATGAGCAGACAGCCCAATGAGCTGGACGGCTGTCAAAAGCGGAGATTGAAAAGCGAAAAAGCAGTGAAACAGAAGAGAGGAGGAAATAAGAGGCTAAACATAGCACAGACTGGGGTATGTGGCGGAGGAATTCACTTATTATAAGAAGAAAGTTTGGATCAAGTTGAAGTTAATAATAATAGCTAATAATAATAATAATAATAATAATAATAGTACCAGGAATTGAATAAAAATGTGACAGGAAGTTTCTCCGGCTGTAACCCTTCTGACAAGTTACACTATTCATACTGATGATGTAACCGACTGTATTTCAGTGTTAAAAATTAATTGATGTGTCCTTTTTACTGTCCCTCACTTCTCTCACTAATGCAAAACCAGCACAGGACTTAATATGAAATTCAACTCGACCGACAGGTAAAGTACATTTTGAAGCAACTCTTATACAAACAAAAGACTCGGTAATTTATTATGTAATTTACTGTTTGTTTATTATGAGTGTTATTAATGGTTATTTCTGTATAACTTATTTAATTCCATTTTCATTATTCAACCTCCAATAATTTGCACTTTTTCTGAGAAAATGGACATTTTGTAAATAAAAATAAATAAAAATATATTATTATTATTATTATTAATAATAATAATAATAATAATAATAATAATAATTAAAAAAAATGTAAAAAAAAATACTGGCCGGTGAATGATACAAAAAACAATGAGAATAAGAAAACAAAAACGGAGAAAAAAGGATTATATAAATATATTATTTATATAATCAAATAATAATTTGCCTTGTGTAATATAGCACGGATTTACAGCTTCATGCTCGCACATTTTTCTTGAAAAATAAATAAATAAATAAATAAAAACCTTGTAGCTTTTACCAGGCTTGATAACTTTACCATTGTATGGATTTATTATTATTATTTTTTAAATACACCACAACATTGGGGACACCTGACCACAATTCTGATTTCTCCCAAAGTCGTTCAATAGGATTGAGGTCCGAGCGCTAAAGCAGGCCGCTCGAGATCATCCATTCCAAGTCATGGAGATTGCTTTGTCTAGAGCATTTATTTTTATATTTAATATTTTTAATCCACACTAATACATAGACATTAACTCGTGTAAGGGTGTTTAATATTCCTGTACCTGTTCCGTTCCTGTAACTGTAACAGCCTTGAAAGTATTCTTATACGGTGCTTGAATATTCCGGGTTCAAGTGCTCTTAGTCGAGTTGCACGTAATCAGTTCCTCTGTTATTTGCACAGACACTACAGAAGCGGGTGAAGTGCAAATACGTTTATAAATCTGTAAAATACTCCTATATAATATGCATCATCATTTCAACAATTTGGTGGCAGCAGTGAGTGAGATATTCTGAATCAGGGTAAATGTTCCGTTTATTCCCTGGTTTAGAAGAACTCTTAACCTGTACAGACATGAGGAGTTACTGAGTGTTTCAGTAGCACTCGTTTTGGCACCCTGTCCGTGGTGCTGCGTGGGCTGTTCTGAGGACGGGTGAAAGCCTGAATTAGTGGTAGTAATATCTGATTGTCACTCGCTGCAAATCGATATCTTAATGCGGGGCCGTATTTGGGTGGCAAGGACGAGTCTGATTGCTATTGGATTTGCGGTGAAGAGGGGGTGTGCCGCAGCAAGCGCTAATTGGTTCGCGGATTAGCGTGCAAAGCCATCTGTGCTGCAGTGACTCCTCTGCTTTCATATCAATCCCTTCATGCTGTAAACACACACAGATAGCGCGCATATCCCAAACACGTAAACACAACTGACCTTACAATTGCACATAGGCGTGAGAGAAAGAGAGATCGGGAGGGAGGGGGGATACAAGGACCAAAGCCCACAGGTCGCTTTGTCACTGCTCACAAAAAAAGCAATCATGTCCATTCAGTCTACGTGGAGTTCTGCACACAAAAGGGACGTCACTAACAAAAGCTTTAACTGGCTGCTTAATAAGAAATTAAATACTAGCTGTTGGGGAGCATTTAGCTGGGCAGGGAATGTGCCTTTTTTTCCCCCCAGCATTTCCATACAGAAATAGTACAATAATACATTACAGCTCAATGGTGTGCACAAAGCAGCTGATTGTAACAGCAATTTGCTTGGAGACTAATATGTTAAATGGCCTAGTCCTTGCTGTGAAGAACGGAGCTTTGGAGACAGAAATCAGTGCCGGCTCATAGAAAGCCGCTGCAATTCATCAGGCCTGTCCGTAAGTATCAATAGCCGAGCGGTTAGCATTCTGCCGTATCAATCATACAAACACACATTCTCGGATGATAGCAACCCCGCTCCGATCTACCAAACTTGCTACACTTAATATGCAGTGCGACTCCTTTTGGAGAACATGAGCGAAAACAGCACAATAAGGCATGCGGCTCAAGACGCGCACGCACGCACACACACACACACACACACACACACACACACAAGTGGCTAATTCCTCGAACTCGGCTGCCATTTGTGTTAAAACATAAATGAAAAAGGATTCTTCTTAATCATAGAGGACGCGTTCACGTCTGCTGTTCAAATTGTTAGTCATAAAATCGTTATTTGTTCATTCATGTGCAAATCCATTCAAAGTCTTATACTTGACTCACTCTTTTTCGGTGAGTCATCTTTCATAGCTTAGGAAACGTACATTTCAAAATGTTCTATTCACTCAAACAAGAAGATAATGAAACATGAGGTTCTTACAATCAAGCTTTGAATATTTCAAGTTTAAGATGTAAAACAATTGAATGATTAATAATCATATATATATATATATATATATATATATATATATATATATATATATATATATAAAACATATATAGGATTATTAATCATGCATTTATATATATATATATATATATATATTCATATATATAGTAATATATATATATATATATATATATATGTGTGCATAGGCAACATTATATTAAAGTATATTATAAATTATTTCATAATTATTTAAGTATTATATTTTTCTTATATTTTTTAAAGCAAAAATAAGTACCTCATTATAATCAAAAATGAAGCCTTGGTCAATAAAGATACACTGACAAAAAATTATGTTTAGCCTGAGACAGTCAAGCATTATATTTACTGATTAGTCAAGTTTTCTATTGTCTTTAGTCGGTTTTACTCTCATCTCATCGATATGAGGACCAAATGTTTGGTTTAATTTCATTGAATACATAATGAATAAATAAATAAAAGAATTGACTTGAAATTATGAATAATAAAAATACAAATAAAAAATCTTCACACCGCTCAAACAACATGTCTTAATTTTTGGTCTGTTGTATAAAATGCAGTGTGACGACAAACCAAATTGGGGGGAAGCAAACATGCAGGACATTTCTACTTCTGTAAACTGAAAAGACGATGGCTTTGTGAAGCTTGCATTGTGCAGATTTGGGCCTCTTTACATGAATGGAGGAAAATCTTCAAGACATTCAAGATACTAACCGTGTGTCCAACTTGTGTGGCAGCAATTATACGCGACGCCCGGGATTCCAGAGCACATTTTGCTCGGAATCTGATGAGCAGTTTGAGAATGTGCACAACCGCTAATCAATACTGAAACATTTTGCTCTCACCCAAAGCAGCGTTCGACATGACATCTTCAACTTGAATGAGCTCCGACTGCTCAACAGTAATTAATCGTTCATTATCTATTCTATTAAACGCCAGTGAAGCACGGCTCTGGCCACAATCCCACTGAGACTCCCATGTTCATAATGGAATTATCAAAACCATTGCAAACGCAACACGCCTCACAGCTTCTCCTAACAGCGCGATGGGATCGCTGCGGTGCGAGCTGAAAGATGCCTCTGTCTCCGATACGTGTGGAAAAAGTAGAGGGGGAAAAAAAGCTCTCAGAAGGGTTTATCAATCACAGAGTTGGCCATAATTGACCAAAAACACAGGGTGAGCTATGATCAAGCCACTGTAATGAATAGTTTGCCTGTTTCGCCCCTGGTGATCCAGACAGAGAGGGAACGAGCGGGAGGAGGGGGGGGGGGGGGGGGGGAATGAGACAAAACCAGGAAATGGATAGGGGTATGCCTGGAAAGCATTAATACAGCCACTGCTGTTCAACACTCAACACTGGTGATATTTGATCCGACCATAGTGCCTGATGAGGGCATAAACATCCTCCCTGGTGGTGCACAGAGATCAATAACACACCATCTTTGATCAGCTCATGCACTTATCAATGTTTTTTTTTATATAAAAGGGAGCAAAAGAAAAAGAGAAATAGAAATAGAAAGAGAGAGAGAGAGAGAGAGAGAGAGAGAGCGCCATGGGAGAGCAGTGTGGCATGCACTCATTTGCGCTAATAGACACTCTCTCAGCAACAGCCTGCCTTTGTTGACAGCCAAAAAGCACCATCTGCAATTTATCCATCTCTCTACATCACCTGCTATTACTCATCAGGCCCATTGCCTTTAGCAATTCAACTCTACATAATAATCCGTCAGAGAAAGTTCGGCCGTCACTGATAAATCGGCTGATACATCCACGGCCCTCGCGTCTCACAATGCAGCCGAGTTACCAAAATCACGCCACGCCACGCCCCCCCGCCAAAAAAAAAACCTTGCTCGCACCAGAAGCAACTGTTACGTCGTGTTTTTCCTCCTCGCAAGAACGTTCCGAAAAGGTTACAGTGGCAAGTCGATCTTCATCACATACACCCAAAGGTGAACTCTCAGCTAAAAAAAAAAAAAGAAGCAGTACGGATCACGGCGGGGTGGGATGGGGGATGGGGGGATGGGGGGGAGAGGGGTCTTTTTCTAGGGGTCAGGGCATCTCTGAGTTATTCATTTGCTAAAATCGCATTTAAAACCTTCCTCGAGGGGAACAGTGCGAAGACCTCACTGATGTGGAATTGAGATTGATTGAGTATCGATTGCTCTGTGGACTTCATGCTAAGCCCACAAACCAAACGGGGCTATGGAATTAGAAGTTTGTTGATAGAGATTTGACACGAATTATAAATCCAGGAGACAGCAGGGTTACTGATAGTAAAAGTTTATACGGAGACCTTTCTAATAGAGACTAGCAGCACAGCTTTTCAATGAGCCATCCAACAGCAAAAAAGGGGGGAAAAGCCAAATTGAACCTAATTAAAGAAAGTATATATTTATATGATGAAATATCTCTCTTCTCTCTCTCTTAATATATATACACACACACACACACACATATATATATATATATATATGGTGTGTATGTGTGTGTGTGTGTGTGTGTGTGTGTGTGTGTGCGCACATATATTTATATACCGTAAATTCCGGACTATAAAGCGCACCGGGATATAAGCCGCATCTGCTCTATTTAAAAAAAAAAACCAACCAAAAAAATTCATAAATAAGCCGCACCTGCATACAAGCCGCATCCGCATCCGCTTTTGAATTGGTAAATGTACATGTATGTACCTAAATAGATCCTTTCCTAACCTGTATTTTAACACGGTGTAACGGTGGACGCTGCACAGAGACGCGGAGATCCGGAATTCATACAAAACAGGATTTATTAGAATAAAGAACTCAGGAGACGCCGCTCATACGGAGCCTTGCGCTCTGCGCGCCGTGGTACCGGGAGTACCGGAGACAAAGGTTAGGCATAAACATATATCGAGCGTCCGTGTCCGCGACACTAGGTATGTGCTACGAGCCCGGACAGGGATTGTAGGGAGAACCGGGCTTATATCGGGAAAGGGAAAATCAAGAAAAACTTTGGCTGATTTGTGCGTGTGCATGTCTGTGTGTGTGTGTGTGTGTGTGTGTGTGGGGAAAAGAGCAGGGGAGAGAGAGAGCACTGATTAAAACGGGACAGAACGAAGAGAAAATAAGCGCTATTTACAGTATTTACCTTCATTTCTCCTGTGTGTGAAATGACGTCACCTTAACCTTGTAAAGATAGAGTTTGTCCTCCTTCTATTCCGCTTCTACCCACTTATATCTGCTAAAGAGGAACTAGCGCATTCTTCTTCTTTGCATTTATTTTGTGTTAGTTTTGATTCTAATTCCGGTTAGAGCCCCTAGCGGTCTGGAAAAAATCTGCAGAATAGCCGCACCGTATTATTAGCCGCATGGTTCAAAACCTAGGAAAAAAGTAGCGGCTTATAGTCCGAAATTTACGGTATATATATATATATATATATATATATATATATATATATATATATATATATATATATATATATATATATATATATATATATATATATATATATATATATATATGTGTGTGTGTGTGTGCGCGTGTGTGTGTGTGCGTATATATATATATATATATATATATATATATATATATATATATATATATACATACACACACACACACACACACACATCAGAAGATAGATAGATAGATAGATAGATAGATAGATAGATAGATAGATAGATAGATAGATAGATAGATAGATAGATAGATAGATAGATAGATAGATAACAAAAACAGGAACATTGTTCTCAGGTAAATATGATGTCAAAGATATCAAAAACTGTTTCTTGATGTGTCCAATGAAGGGAGGGAGGGAGGGAGGGAGGGGGGAAAAAAAAACTGGCCAGGAATGATAACAGATGCCTCATTTACAAACTATCGATTGCTGGTTCAAAGTGAGATGACGCTCTCTGGCTGAAATATAACTGCAGCTCGTGCAAATATGGTTCCTTTCATTAGCATCAAAAATGCCATTTAAATGCAACGCAACTTTAACACTAGGACACGCAAGCATTTCATCCATCTTCATCGCGGTTACTGTCAAAAGACCCGACAACTAGTACAAATGAAGTGTGAAACAGAAACACGCGTCACCGTCGACATAATTATACAGAAAGTTTATAGGAAATCTCCGAGTGGCGGCTTAGCTGTGATTTAGAAGGAGAATAAATCGTGCAAAGGCAACATTACAGAGCTTTGGGGATTTAAAACAAATTCTGGAAATTTGCCTTCTAAAGTTTGTCCGACAGCAGGGCCTACTGTGGTGCGCGAGAGGCTCGGGACCAAGTTTTAAACTGTACAAAGTACAACAGCCAATGCAGGAATCAGTCATTTGTAACTTTTCTTTTCCCACACTCTACAGCATAGTTTCACTAAAGTCATCCACTACAAGTGGAAAGAAATACGCAATTTTTCTGAAGGAACATTAAACGGTAATGTTCTAAGCAGCTTCCTGGTGATGAATTTAGTAGATTAATATTTTTTTAAAAACAAACAAAAAAAACAACAACAACAAAACTGCTGACTGTCAGAGAGGACAGGTCAATCTCATTGGTGCAGAATTGTATTTGATATTGATCGGGTAGTGTTACCACATCAGTGTGTACGCTCTGCATTGATTTGCTACACTGCACCGCCCTGACCACCCGCTGCCATTCAGGAGCCTGCCTCAATGTGTGTGGCCTTTTGCATTAAGGAAACAAATAAGTGCCTTGAAGGCAAGTTTTAAAACCCAGTAAGAACGTTTGTATTAAAATGTTCCCTTGTGAATAAACGGATGAAGTGAATCGGAACACATGTGTGTGTCAGACTGGTGACTGGAGATATATAAATGTCCAACTTGCCCCTATAGCATCCCTGTGCACATTTATATTGTGTAAAGTGTAAAGTGACATCGTATTACTGATTGGATGGTTGCAAGTTATTGACTAATTCGAGTTTATGGTTTATGCCGATGTTGAAAAATCAATTTCACCTTGGTTTGGCCCAGCGGGCTTCCGTAGTTCCCGCCATGAATTAGTGAAATACCAAATACAACATGGTGGCGCGCGTTGACAAATCCGAAGAGCTTGTTTCCAAGATAGGTGCAGTTTCATCAGTTATATGGAAACGCTTCGGGTTTGCAAGCCAAAGCCTCGCTGTAAAATTGGTCTAAAGTTTGTGGCATCTAAAGAGGACTAAGTAAAGGTACAACTACAGCACAACTAATTTATTCAAACAAACCCGTTGTCGAATGGGGAAACTTAGCAGATCTGATTTGTCGAAAATAGAAAATTCAATGTACATGACACATTGCCCAGAACTACCTTAATCCTCAAATTCTCAGGTGTATAAATGATATCATTGGGAATAAAGGTGTCTGCTGGTTGGCGTTAATGTAAATGTAAAAGATAAATATGTCTACTAGGCAATCTCTGATGATGAAATCAGGAAACTCAAAATTACAAAGGAAGTGTTAGACGACACTGTTCTTATGCCAATTTCACCACAATTTCACTTTTTTTCACTTTTTAAACCCTCTATAGAGCATTAAGAAAGAAATTTACGACATGTATGTCACAACACTCACACAAATACATTACATCTTGGCAACTTTCCTTAACTGAATCCTAAATATAAAATGTTGTTTTGTTTGCTAAACTTCGCCACAGCCGAAATATAAAATCAGTTTTTACATCTGTGGGACAATCCAAAGTTGATTTACACCAATAACAGAAAGATGATTGGCTGTTGTATGTTGGCCTCAGATGTAGTAACAAGACAGAAAAGTATACACGGACTAGCGAGAAAAAAAAAACACACACAAAATTAAGACCTTTTTAAAATAATTTAAGACCTAGAACAGTGAATTTTACATATTTTACATTTTCCTCAATTTTCCTAATTTTTGTATGTTTTTTTTATGTGTAAACTCTGTTTGCAATTTCTCAATGCAACACTCATTTGATTATCTCACATTCCCAGTGTGTTGTACATAAAAAGGAAAAAAAAAAAATCATGTAACACTGGTTTATATCACTACATCACTTCTCACACTGCAAATTAAAAAGGACATTCGAACACATTCCTCATTGTATTTAATTCTATAGGAGAGAACACATTGGCTTCCATTGTACACATTGTTGACTGTGCACGTGACAAAAGCTGGAATCTTGGATACTAAACAACTGAGGGCAAATAAAAAGCCTCTTTGAATACATGTAGATATGTGTCTGTAATTTTCTCATGAATATCAGTGCTCTCAAACCCAACACACAACATCAGAACAAAGATATCCGCGCTAATTTCCGTCTGCAAGGAGAACGTGAGAGTTATATTTAATACTGAGAGAGAGAGAGAGAGAGAGAAAACGTTTGGTTTTCTTGGCCTGGGGTTTGCTGATGTCCTTGAGAGTCCCTAATAATGTATAGTCCTATCTTAAAGATAGGCTTTTGCCCAAGAAACTTTATTCAAGTGCTTCATTTTTCAGAATCGCATGGCCTGGGAAATAAAATAAAAAAAAAAAAACCCTAACGCATGCCCTTAACAGCTTTTCCTCCCAACTCGTCTGGCGAAGTGTGTTTTATTTTTCTTAATTGATCCAGAACCTACAGTGGCCGCAAAGGGCAAAACATATTAACAAATACAAAAACAAAAACAAAATACACAAACAAAATAACAAATCATAAAACAAAATAGCAAATCAATACAAAACAAGTCATAAAACAAAATACCATATACAATAACAAAATAACAAATCAAAACAAAACAAATCACCAAACACAAAAACAAAATAACTACAAAAACTAATTAACAAATGCAAAAACAAATTCATACAAACCAGAAAAGGTAGGTAAAGTTTGAAAAAGGAATACTTGATGCTCATTGGACAAGACAGCTCACATTCAGGATATTCAGGAAGGAGGAAATCATAACTTTATTTATTTTACATTGGGCTATACGTGCACCTTTAAATATAATGAAATGGCAGAAGTAAACACTAGCAAACAAGGAGAAAATGGAATTCATTCAACGCTGCTTTGAGGAAGAACACTCATATACAGTTATACATGGTTTACTTGTTTACAACTTCCTCCTGGTGCAAACTGTTGCACTGGATGTACATATTGATTGACAGGTGCCGAATCCAATCAGCGCTAATTGATCTAATCTCAAGCAATACTTACCTTATCCGGTGTGTCTAATTGTCGTTGTTTACGGATTTGCCATTTTGTTTTTTAGAGTTGTTCTTTGTTTTATGACTTGTGTTCCGCCCTTCTCAGCCACTGTAAGAACCAGTCTTCATGCAGGTAAAGCGATGGAACAGAATGAAATGCACTTGGTTTGCCACGAAACCATTTTTCTCCCTCAGACCAAACCGATACCGATTACAGATACCAAAACCTGAACTCTTATTTACAATCATCATGCCAACAGATTGAACCATTTCTTTTAAATAATGGATCTGAGTGAAGTGTTCACGTAAAAACGCTGGTGTGAATTGGTATTTTGTATTAATCTATCACAGGCTTCAAGGAACACTCGATTTAGCCGGGTTAACAAATTGATATTGGAATAAAGTGCATTTGCGAGGGACAACAGTAAACTGAAATCGACAATCAACTAGAACTGTAGTAGTGTAGTAAAGAACAGCTTTCTGCTTCTGATAAATGCTGCTGTATTGTCTTCATTGAACATTCATTGAATTGTAGAGCAAGCACAGAAATACTACAAAAGTCCCTCAAAAATGTCATATTATATATATATATATATATATATATATATATATATATATATATATATATATATATATATATATATATATATATATATATATGTGTGTGTGTGTGTGTGTGTGTGTGTGTGTGTGTGTGAAACATTTATCGGGAAGATCCTGTGATGAATGCGTTCAGCCAGTCAATACGCTGCACTATATTTAGCTCCACCCATTTATTAAGGCCATGGAGAAGCTGAGCCATGGTGTGACATCTGTTGGAAAGGGCTATTAACCTGCTGTGCTACAATAATCATGCCCTTAATATAGCGTGTACTGTAATTAATGCATTTATTTAATGTGCATGTAAACACCGGTGATGTAAATGAGCCTATATTGAATCATCCACGTGCCTAAAGCGTCCTGCACAAGGAAGCTTGTTTGCCCAACGTATATATCTGGCGGAGAACGGTCCTCCTCCTGTTCCGAGGTGACATTTAACGCGGACGTCTCTCAGCTCCCTTGAAAGGGCCACGCTACCATCTGCGCTCGCAGCGGCATCCAAACAACCGCCGGCACCCGGCTCACGCAGGTCACTCACTCACCCATAGCTGTAGTCTCACCTCTGGAAGGTCATGTTTACAGCAATTCGTGTTTACAGACTAGCCTTTCAGTTTGAGCAGTGTTGAGGCTTGGACTTCAGTTAAGAGAAAATGCACTGTGCGATATTGGGTGGAAATCGCTGACAGCTGACTGCTTGGAAGGACATCATTAGCTGTAGATGTGCACTTGAAGAGACCACGAGAACTGACCAAAGTGACCGGACAAACAAATTCGTTACATTCATTAGTACACAAGCGGTAAAAGGGCAAATTCAGGACAATATTTCGTCCAAGGACCAGTGGTGGATAGCGGCAGACTTTTTCGCTACGTTACAAAGACAAATATCTTATTTTTTGTAACTCAACTACATTTTGTGAAAACAGTTGTTCCTGGTTTTTGTATGAGCGGATTAAAAACGTAATTGGACAAGCACACGGCAATCAACTTGTTTTGATTGTCACTTGGTGGTATTTACTTAACACAGACAAACAGTTCAGTATCAGTTCCACAGCAAGCTAAACATATTGAAAAACTCCTGACTCTGAATTGCATACATATAATACAGTGATGTGTGTGTGTGTGTGTGTGTGTGTGTGTGTGTGTGTGTGGTGTGTGTGTGTGTGTGTGTGTGTGTTGTGTGTGTGTGTGTGTGTGTGTGTGTATATATATCTATATATAGATATATATATTATATATAGAATATATATATATATATATATATAGATATATATATATATATATATATATATATATATATATATATATATAATATATATATATAAATAAAACACATACACACTAACAAACAGGACAGGTATGTGTGTGTGTGTGTATATATACAAACACAAACAGGACAGGTAAGTGCCACAACAGCACCTGTGTTATGGTATGCCCCAGCGCACATAGCAGAGGGGGTGGAGCAACGTAATCAGGCACAGCTGGAGGACACGAAGGATAGCGGCAGTTCTTCACCCTCCTTCAGAAGAAGAAGGGATATAAAAGGAGTGTCAGAAGACAGCGTGACACATTGGGCACCGGAATAATGCGACTCTCTTTCTCTATTTTTCCCCAGGCAGCAATGGTGGAGACGCCGCTGACCGAAAACCAAGGCCTCCGAAAAGATACAACCACCTCCACTTAACAGGAAGCTCAACACCTGCTACCGGAAATGGCGGACGAGCCGGAGACGTTCCTACACACATCTGAATACATTGCGACACACGAATCCTGGATGGGCACACCTCGTAGCCCCCCTTTCCTCACCGGGAAGGCCCGTCTCGCATATGATAGCACTCCCCTCGGACAATTATGACGCATTAAAGGTTGGGTAGCAGGCAAAAACGGTCGAACCCGGGCGAACTCGTGTTAATGAATTAACAAGAAGTTAATATTAAAAGAATAATCTCCCGAGTAAAATTTTATCAAAGGGATATTTTGAGTGAAATGTATATAATTATAACATGGGTTACAGTTAGAGTATTAGAAACATAGTATTCATTTACGGTACATTGAAAATGTGGGATTATTGTGCGATCGATTACTAGTTCACTCGTGCCAACTGTTTTGCACAATTCATTTGTAGTCAAATCTGAGCACGAAAAAATAGAAACATACAACTATAATGCAATTTGTGCTTGAATGTCTAAAGACAAGAATGATTAACAAGATTCCCTGTAGATGTGTCTTAAAAGCCCCTTGTTCAGAACCATGGCTCTACTTGCACTCATACCATAATGAACTAATATTTGTAAATAAATCTTCAAGGAAACACACATATTTTGAGGGGTAAAATAAAAAAAAAAAGAACACTTGATTTACTACATGAGCGATTTCCTACTGGTGGCAGTTTCACTCTAGAGTCTCTGATGTGCTGCAAAACCTCTCAAAAAGAGCCTCCTGTCACAAAAAGCCTCATCACCCGACACCGAAATACACAGTCAGTGTGTGTCCGGTGCTCTGAAAAGACAAATATATTCACACTTGTCCTGTGAGGTTTAGCAAATGTAACTCTTCAGCATTAGACCCGAGGTGCAAAAGAGAACACACGCAGCAAGACAGAAACATACGCAGCGATTTCTTTGATTCATTCATTCCAGCAACACTGGCCAAAGACGTGGATTTAACACCAGTGCCAGATAAATACGACTGCTGTTTGCTCGATACACAACAGTTCGGAGCTTCTTCAATGAGACATGCATCACTATAGGACAGGATCGTTCCCTGTGGAAAAAGGAAATGGAAAAAGAAAAGGCTACAGAAAGCCGAACGCCTCGCTGATAATACTCACTGCCATTTGTCTGTTCCCGTGAACTTCCCGTGAAGTCTTTTTCTATTTTTATTTTTTCCTCCGTCACAGGCCTAGTGCTATTCTAAATATGTCATAAACAGCTTGCATCCGCTAGTGTTCATAATTATTTGGCACCTTTGTTCTCCAAAAGCATATTGTCCAAAATATACAATTGATTTCCTTATCGAATATTAAATAGCTTGTCACTGATGGCCATTTCAAGGGGAAATACAAGTCGACGGGCACTAAAAACCAAAAAGAATAAATAAATAAAATCTCTCTGACAAGCAAGATAAAGGCTTTAATAGCACATAATTTTTGCCTGTCTCCCCTGAAATGTTGCTATAACAAACCATGCTATTAAGATGTCAGTTTCTAAGAAGGTAAAAAATAAATAAATAAATAAAAAGAAAATTTGCCCGACAAAGACAACAGTTGCCTCGTTTACAGACGATCAATGATTTAGAGCAGCAAAAATAATGATATTTTGGGGGCCAGATAAGAGCACAAGTCTGTGAAAAGAAAAAAAAAAATGTTATTTGCATAATAAAAAAAATACAAATGTTAATGCCTGTCCAAAGGAAGTAACCATACCTGTGACAAGTCGGAATGTGACAGAAGGACACAGCAAAGACAAAACAAACGGCGTTCGGAAACACTGCGTTTTCACCTTGACAGTGGAGCTGTAGACGCACTGCACTTTCATTGTGACTGCGCTTTAGAGCTATAGACTATCAAAAAGAAGCCAACTCATCACCTGTCCGAGTGTCAGCTCAGTGTCAGGGCAGGACATCAAACTAACACAGAGGCTACCCGGTTAAAAAACACTGAGGTAAATCCTATTCTCAGTGATAAGCCAAAAGCCAAAATCTAGAGCTGCGGAACAACTGAGGCTGCAGTCAGCTTTCTTAAACCCGTAAAACTATGAACCGAGAGCCAGTGTGAAAAAGACAAGCAATTCCAAACTGCAACTAATTATAGGGGGTTGTTTAGGTTAGCACATTCGCCTCACACCACCAGGGTCCGGGTTCGATTCCCGTCTTGGCCATGTGTGTGTGGAATTTGCATGTTCTCCCCGTGCCTCAGGGGTTTTTTCTCCGGGTTCTCCGGTTTCCTCCCGGTCCAAAAACATGCACGGTAGGAAAATTGTTCCTAGTGTGTGAGTGTTTATGTGTGTGTGTGCGTGCCCTGCAATGGGTTGGCATTCCATCCAGGTTGTATCCTGCCTTAATGCCCATAGACGCGCCTGAGATAGACACAGACTCCCCGTGACCCGAGGGAAGATCGGATAAAGTGGTAGAAGATGAATGAATGAACTAATAATAGCTACGTGAATATACACCATGCAATACCACCAACCTGAAAGAGCTCCTATAATATTCACAACCGTACGTTTTCCCATTCCACATTCAGTCCCTATTTGCACTTGTATTAACCACTGTTCTGGGAACATGTTTCACTAGATTTAGTGAATTTGTGCTCTTTCGGCAACAAGGGTAAAAGTCAGGTACTGTTATAGGGTGAGGAGGCCTAGGGGTGCAGTCAGAGTTCCAATACATCCTGAATGTTTTCAAAAAAGATTAAGCTCTGTATATGCAGTGTTGGGAAGGTTACTTTGGAAATGTAATAAAGACCCTATTTAAAATACTTTACTTTATAAAAGTAAACTAACTGATTACACTGAATTACTTTCATTTGTCCACTAGGTGGCACTTCAAGTTAATATTCTATTAACATTAATATTAATTAATAATATTAATATTAATGTTAATCTTCAAAACTCTCGGGGGGGGGGTATTTTTCGAAATAAGCAGCAGATTGTCGTCATTCAAATAAAAAAAAAAAAAATCACGTTAAAGCTGAAAATCATGCCGTCGTCTAAAGCACTGATTTTACATGAAATTGTTCAGATTTGTTCAGATTTCTAACATTTCTTCAACATTTGCATAAGCAACTGTAATTTAATGACACATTTTTTTCTCAGTAACTGTAACAAACTACTGTTACATTTATTTTGTAATTAAACTGCGTAACGCCATCTCCATCTTCTAACGCTTATCCGGGACCGGATCGCGGGTTAAGCAGAGATGCCCAGGCTTCCCTCTCTCCAGCCACTTCCTCTAGCTCCTCCGGGGTGGACACTGAGGCGTTCCCAGGACAGTCGAGAGACATAGTCCCTCCAACGTGTTCTGGGTCTTCCACGAGGCCTCTTCCCGGAGGGACATGCCCAAAACACCTCCCCTGGAAGGCGCACCAGGAGGCATCCGAAATAGATGCCCGAGCCACGCCAGCTGGCCCCTCTCGATGTGGAGGAGCAGCGGATCTACTCTGAGCTCCTCCCGAGTGACTGAACTTCTCACCCTATCTCTAAGGGAGCGCCCAGCCACCCTGCGAAGGAAGCTCATTTTGGCCGCCTGAATCCGGGATCTTGCCCTTTCGGTCATGACCCAAAGCTCATGGCCATAGGTAACGCTGTTACATGTAATTAGTTACTCCCCTGGTAGCAGGCCACTAAAGATCTTCCACTCCTATTCATGTTCATTAGATCTTCATTATGCACTGCGGCATTGCCATGTATGAGTGAAGATTTAAGGCTACCGACCACACATAGGAGTCAGGTGTCCCAAACCTCGGGACTGTTTATATAGTGTGTGTGTGTATTATATATATATAATATATATATATATATATATAGTATATATATGTATATTATATATATATCTATATATATATATATATATATATATATATATATATATTATATTTATTTATTTATTTATTTATTTATTTGTGTGCGTGGTGTGTGTGTGTGTATATATATATATATATTGTAGTGCATTTGGATCGACACAATTTCTAAGCGATTTCTAAATCACATTCCATATTTTACGGCTGGGCCAGTCACAGATAAGCCTCCATCTTATCTGCACTTCCTGGCCCATCACCTTTGACTTCTGCCTCCCAAATACTCAGTTTACGACTGTCATTTAAATCCCAAACAAACCCCCATTGTCACACACACACACACACAGGATGCTTGAAGTCAGTCACACACACACACACACACACATGCACACACACACACACACACACACACACACACACGTTTGCCTATATGTGTAATGTATGTATGAGTTTCTATTTTATCATGCTGAAACTCATAATCTGTGTGTTAACTTGAACAATGTTTTATGAAATTATCATCATTATTCTTATTGTTCTATAAAACTTCAGTTATAAAACAATGCTGTTTTAATAATTAATAGTGATTAAACAATAGGGTTCATCAAAATAATGATTATATTTCTAGAACATTGTTATTATCCCTTATATTAATCATGTAGTGATGACATGTATTAGTATTAAGGCTGATCAGTTTGTGCATCCTTCCATTCTCTTTCATTCTTTTCATTTTCAAATGATCTTCAAATGATCTCTTTCTTTCATTGCATATCAACCAATGTTTGTAAGTAAGAAGTACTTATATATAATTCTTCTGGTTGTTACAATGTCTACTTGGCCGTTCTTGGTATCTAATTGATCCATTTCGTCATTTCCCTACACCATGATGAAGATGATGTAATTGTAAGAGGTTTCAATTCATTAATTCATATTTCAAGTAAATAACTTGATTAACTTTTGGACCATTCCCAATATGCAAATGAGCTTGGGCCTAGACAAAGAAATACCTTTCTGCTCAAGTTTCATGGCATGGCATTGGTTAGTTTCCAAAAGTTGGGTGTGACCCCAGGCCCATAAATTCTGTCTACACTCTCCACAACGGGCAGAGAAGGAAACACGGAAGAAGGAAGGAGGAGAGAAACCCACACGAACGGGAAGAGAGAACAAGCCGGAGGGGGGGGAGACCCCCCCCCCCACGGCGAGACAGCATGGGGAGAGAACAACCGGGGGGGACACCGGCGGAGGACAAAGAAACAGCAATTCCTGATGTCATCTTCAGGACTTCATCTTCAACACCTCGAATCGTCCGGACTTCTTGTTCAGCTTCAAACCCAATGCAAGTTAACGCTGCTGATCAATTCAGCGTCTGTAAGTTAAGCCCCTTTTAATTAAGGTGAATTTGAATTCCTCTTTACGATTCTCATCAAGGTGTGATAAATTTGTTTCCTTTAACTCGCCGTCTATATCTCGTCTCTCTCTCTCTCTCTCTGTCTCTCGTCTGTCTTTTCCTCTTTCTCTCTCTCTCACTTTCTTCCCCTCAGTACTATTGTATATAGATGTTTGTCATAGATTAGTGTGTCATGTGCCGTCTATTAAATGTTGTATATACACAAGTGATTGTCTTTGTTTGTGCCTCACAATTACAAGTCAATGAATCTTTGATCTTGCTCTTGCTACCTGCTGCCACACCTCGCTCAATTACAACTTGTATTATATTAGAATAGTTATTTTCTAGGCCAGGAATATAACTTTTCTTGGGATTAATGAATAATTATATTGTCTGCTCGCCGGATGAACAGATCAAATAATTAAGCTATTGATTCCATTAATATTCAATCTAACATTCAGTAGTCATAATTAATTATAAGCCATCATAATTAATATGAGTATTTGGATGTACATGTTGTAAATTCAACTTAAATTGTCGGTTACCGACTGGTGGAGAAACATTTGGTTAATTACCCCGTAATATTAAACATTATATTGGTGGATAATAGCGGGCACCTTGCTCGTTCATTTTTCCCCAATATTAAGATGTTACAGATGATGATGTTGGAATGCAGTATTCATTACAGTTATTGGTGAAGATATGCATTCATGAATTTTCCTTACAATATACATTTGTTAAAGTCAATATATTTAAGAACGTTTGCCGTTTTCCCATCCATCCTTCCGCTCCATTTTGCATGAACGCAGAGAACAACAAGCTTATTTATCTGATTTATCTGATTACATTAATTAAACCATGTTTTTGCATGTCTTAATGGTGCTGCTTTTGTTTTGGCTCACTGCTGTGATGCGTTTTATTGCGTTATATTATGCGTTGTTCTGAATTAATACATTCATTAAGGGATTTGATTTGAAGAGAGCGAGGTACACTCCACTTCTGTGTATTTATGTATAGAGGTGATGGTTTATTGGTTTATAAGGCACTGGAGGTCACGGGTTCAAATCCCAGCCACACAAGCTGCCACTCCTGAGCCAATGAGCTGTGTGTAGCGGCTTTGAAGTTTGTTTAAACGTACATATATTTCAAGTTTAAGAGTCAGTAAATGCTGCACATAACAGCATTTTCTTTACTCTATAAACATTTCCTCCGGCTTGACCGCGGTGCACCTCGACAACAAAGCCCCGGCAGGAGGAACGGCAAGAGAGGCGAGCACGAAGCAAAGGAAGGTCACATGCGCACAACTTCACATAAAAATACCGCTGCATTCATCTTGTTATATGAATGATGTCATTTGACAAACAGAAAGTGGATGTTCGCCTTTTTTCCTAGTGAGGCATCTAACGACAACAAACATCTTTAGTGTTTTAGACTTATCAAGTGCGTACGATTCTGCAGGTTCAGCCATCAAACTCAAACGCTCAAACGCTAATGTCGCTTCAGAGACACGAAATGAAAACCCAAATTGACGAGGAGGAATGTTCACGCTGATGGGGTGTCTGTTTATAGTTTCTAGCGATGCGCCATATGACAAAAAAAAAAGCTCCCCGGGGGGGAAGACATTATAGATACTACGGAATTTCATAGCGCAAGAGCCATTGTGGCTATTTACGCTGTCGAAAAACGGCGCTTATTAAGTTGTGCAGGAATAGTAGCAGTACAATATACAAACAAACTTGCTCTTCCGCACTAGACAGACAAAATATACGTATGAATATCAAATGTGGGAAATCATATGTGGGAATGCAGTGCGCTTCCGTACGTGACCTAAACGCATCACCAGTTTATATGGAAAAGCAACCGAAACAGAATTCTTAAAAGAGCCATATTTTACAATTAAAACAACCACTAAAACAGAAGAAATTAAATGAACAAGAAATTAATTAATTAACAAGAAATTATTAAAAGAATATTATTAATATAATTAAAAGAATTAAACTTTTAATATATTAAAAGAATAATTTTAATGAATATTACAATTAAAAATGAATATTAAATAATCAATAATTGTATTAAAGGGAGAGATTTTTTAGAGAAATGTATATATCTGTTACAGTTAATAATTAATAATAATAGTACAGTTAATAGTAGTTAATTTCAGCTACTTTTAGAGCATAAAAAATGCAAAATATTCATTTATAGTGCATTGAACGTGTACGATTAATGTGCGATTAATCACGAGTTAATCGTGATGGAATATTTGAATCGACTGACAGAGCTAATTCTTATATTATGCAGTTATTTTATTGGCATGGCGCATAAATTCTGCATGCAGTGAAAACAACGGCACAGATTTGAACGCACAGAAGCGTACACGATGTCTTCGAATGCGAGTAGATCTTGATTGGCCTGCTACAGAACCCTGAATTCTGGTCAGGTGTCGGCAAACATTTTGTCCGAGCGGTGCATTTTGGTGCCAAATCTATTAGATCTCTGAAATTATTTGAACTAAAACGGCAGGAGAGGCACGGTGGCTTAGTGGTTAGCATGTTCTTCTCACACCGCCAGGGTCCGGGTTAGATTTCCGTCTCGGCCATGTGTGTGTGGAGTTTGCATGTTCTCCCCGTGCCTCAGGGGGTTTTTCTCCGGGTTCTCTGGTTTCCTCCCGGTCCAAAAACATGCACAGTAGGTTGATTGGCACCTTGGAAAATTGTCCCTAGTGTATGTGTGTGTGTGTGTGTGTCCTGCGATGGGTTGGCATTCCATCCAGGGTGTATCCTGCCTTAATGCCCATAGACGCCTGAGATAGACACAGACTCCCCGTGACCCCGAGGGAAGATCGGATAAAGCGGTAGAAGATGAATGAATGAATGAATGAATAAAACGGCAGAAGAAATTTTCTTGAACAATCCAGGTTGTTTTACTTCTGCTTGCAAATGCCGGTCCATACTAAACAGAGCCAAATAAATAAATAAGTAAATAAGTAAGTAAGTAAGTAAATAAATAAATAAAGTGAACGATTAATTAAAGCCACCTTGAAGCGATGCAGAGACTGGATTTCGCACTAGTGTAGCTGCTCACCGCAACGGATTGACAATAATAAGTCACTTCCTGCGGTTTATAGGTGAGACGTCCTCTCCCAGCTGAGAGTCTCTCTTCATTGTTTCGCCTGTTTCAACTCGCGGACTGAAGGGTTATCAGGAGAACCTTTGAAATTGTTTTTTTTTTTTTTTTTTTTTTTTTTTTTGCAAATTCTTCCCGGCTCTTGCATCACGCGTCTTTTACACGCTCAAGACGGTCGCCGAGACAAACGAGGAGCAACAGAGGGCCACGAATGAGACGGCGGAAAGCCGAGGTGGCCGAGTGTTAACCGGAACGCCAAAGAGCGATGTCCGTAAATAACCGCCGGTTAGGAGCGGAGAGAAAAGGAAAGTAAATAAATAAATAAACGCGTGCGATAATGGATCGGCACTAAAACACCAGCGCAATTTGCGAAGGCCAAATGACTTTCACGACCTTGACGGGTGATTCATGGGAAAAATGACGGGCACTTCTTCGCCACTCTTTCTCGATCAAAACTTAGACAAACAGTGGGAAAGAAAATAAACCCTTTGAAAGCAGCCACCCCCCCCCCTCACGGGTGTCTTTGCTTAAGATTTTCAATCATTTCTAATTAAAAGATACATATTTTTTTGGAGGAAGCTGGAGGGCAGAAACAAACAGATGATCTGAACAGGGGAAGTGGAGTGTTAAAGCGAGCGGAATGCTAATAGCTGAAGCCCATCTGCCCACATTAGGCCTTATTGGCTTTAATTCTTTAGATGAATATGGTTCTGGATCACTGCAGTCATCAGTCATGTTTATCTTCACGTGTCAATTAGCAAAAGAGCAAAACAGATCAACCGATGATTACCAATGCCAGCTAAATGCGCAAAAGTGAGGCAGAGGGCTGGAGTGAGGCAGAGGCTTGAAATGAGGCAGAGCTCCGCGGGCTGTGAGGATAATTAGCACACCGAACACTGTGAAGGTACCGCGCTCTAGACGGGCTTCACCTTGTGAGACTTTGGGTTGGAATTTTTACTGCACAGGTTATATCCAAAAAAAAAAAAAAAAAAAAAAAAAAAAAAAAAAAAAAAAAAAAAAAAAAACACTACCACCATGCGCTCGGCATTCAAAAAGCGAGCGCAGTTCTGCAGATGTCCTCCCTCGCCGGGCATCGCTGCTTCAGACGTGTCCTGTCAATTGTATCTGGTTCCCAGAACCTCTAATTAAGGTGATGCGCGCGACGATACTGCTGACGTCGTCGTTTTAATTGTATACACAAGCCCTACATTTATTGACTTTATGACATCGTTTGGGAGGGCTGGTGAGGTTGGGGGGGGGGCAATTCGACGAAATGGGCTGTTCTTTCCCTCCAGTCCTATGATTTGACTATATCGATGGACATGCTGTGTATGAAAAGTGTGGGTGGGGAAATAAATAATGTAAGAAGGTACCTCTCTCCGTCTCGAGGCCCAGCACGTCTGCTTGATCTTCCACACCACTGCAGCCACCAGCAGCAACGAGAGAAAACAGCTACAGGACAAAAAAAAAATACTCAATATTAGATAAATGTAGGGGGATATTTTCCTTGCACACACCATGCACATAAGAAAACAAGATCCAGGTACGCCGGAATTTAAACAACAACTGTTTGCTTTCGCACACTCATGTGTCAGAGATATTAATGTTATAAGGAACGGCTACATTTCAACTACCAATCAGTTCTAAAATGTCAATGATAGAAAGTTCATTCAAGTATTTGCTTTTCTTACACATTAGCCTCGACCTCTTTAGCTCCGGGGGCGTGTAACCCCGGGGGAAACGCTGTTTTGCCGTACTATAACAAAGTGTAATTGCACATCAACTACAGTGTGTAGCAGTGGCACCCTCATTGTCGAAGGATGCGCAGGGAGGTACATGACGAACACAACCAAACCCCCCCCCACTCTCCCCCTGGTCAACAATCTGCGACACAGTAAGTCCTTCCTCCTGCCACGCCAACAATCCGAGACAGTAAGAGCGCCCCCTAGGAAGAAGTTTCCCCTGCATGCAAAAGTAATTTGAGACATTCAAGCTATTCTATTCAAGCCTCCACCGTATCCGCGGGGTCGGAAAATTGTTGAGACGCACCGCATTAGTGAAAAAAAAACCAAGACAACAAAGGCCAGTGATATGTTGAGGGCAGTGGGCGCCGTGGTGCAGTGAGGTAGAGGCCTCTAATTTATTAATCAACGCAGCACTAGTAGGAATATGTAGTGATATTCACTGCCGATAGTGTGTAGGGTGCAAGGCGGAAATGTATCCGATTTGGTGAAAGGTTCATGGACACAATCACACCCATATTTTCCAACTGAACATAGCACGGTTGAATCCCTCTATGCTTTTATGACGGTGTTTAAGAAAGGGCTTTCCACGAGATTTTACAGTGTAAGTTTGACATTCCTCCATTCATTAGGAATCTCTTGCATTGAAGTCAGGTGAGGAGGTCTGGACTGCTGTTCAGTCCCATAATGTTTGACGTGGATTGAAGTGATGTCTTTATGGAGCTCGCTTTGTTCACAGGATCTTTGTGATGCGGGATTATGTCCACGTTCTAGTGAAGTCCCTTAACAGCATTCGTAGGCAATCCAATACAGTTGAATGTACGTTTCTATCGAACCAAAAGCGACTTGAGCACCTATCATTATTCTGGCCTTAATTATGGCGAAAACACAAAAACCACTGTATGAGATGAAACTGTATCTAATGCTGTATCTAATCTAAGGGGTTGGAATAACCCCCATTTTCACACATGAACGAGAGAACATCGGACTGTCCCGTAAACTGTCCCAGCAATGAACTTGTACTACAAAGACTCTTAAACCCCCGTGGATCTGTAGGTGCCCCGAGATCAAGCGGGCGCATCTTGAAAGTCCCGGCCAACAGTTAAGCCAAGTGATGCGCTTCAAAAAGCAAGACACCGGGAAACGCAGACAAATTGGTTTTGGGCATCTGTATTTGTGGAGATATGTGCGCGTCCGTAAACACCTCTGAAATTAATTCATGGCCCACATAGGGAAAGGGAAAAGGAGGAGCTCAAATGATGAAATCCCTTTTTAATGCTTTCAAACGCACGTCATCTCCGGGGCCCGTTTGAAGATAATGCTGAACCGGAGACGAAGGGGGGGAAAAAAAGAAAGACAACTTGAATGGCTCAATTAAGTAACGGTGCGAGAGAAATCCCTCCTTATATCTGTCCCTTTTCATCCTCTGCTTTTTTTAAACAGCAAACAGGGGATTTAATCCCCTTTACGGTGGCACCTGGAATCAGAATTAATCAAAGAAACACCACAATTAAAAGGCTTTCTCGCCGACTTCGATGTGGGAGAATCTGGGAAAGTGAGGGATGTAGGAAGCAGGAAGGATGAGCAAGAAAAAAAAAAAAGAGGGAATCCTGGACCAGGAAGCACCTCTGGAGAAAACCAGTAATGCGACACAATCACCACATCACAACAAACACGAGGGGTAGAAAAGCAGCGGCTGCTTCTGAAGTTGTTGTGCTTAGCCATGCGCTCCATCATAACAATTCCAATTTGTTTCACCAGGAAGAATTACAATGTACTATTATCAAAAGTCATTAGATTTATAATTGACTTCTTATAGTTAGCTGCGTATTTAACTGGTCTCCGAGAGAACAAGAAAAGCTTCAACTCCGAAACCTTACTCGTTCACATCATGCCTTCTGGGTGACGTCTGAACATCACTAAATATCAACAACTCGCCAATCTGTTAAAATATTAAACCATGATTAATAGAACATTAGGAGCACGGTGGCTTAGTGGTTAGCACGTTCGCCTCACACCGCCAGGACCCAGGTTTGATTCCCGTCTCAGCCATGTGTGTGTGGAGTTTGCATGTTCTCCCCGTGCCTCAGGGGGGTTTCCTCCGGGTTCTCCGGTTTCCTCCCGGTCCAAAAACATGCACGGTAGGTTGATTGGCACCTTGGAAAATTGTCCCTAGTGTATGAATGTGTGTATGAATGTGAGTGTGTGTGATGGGTTGGAATTCCATCCAGGGTGTATCCTGCCTTAATGCCCATAGACACCTGAGATCCCAGGCTCCCCCTGACCCGAGGGAAGATCGGATATAGCGGTAGAAGATGAATGAATGAATGATAATAGAACATTTGTTCCAAATGTACCTTAAATGAACACTTTTCACATTAACACTCTACACAACATGGTCATGGATGAAAATGTATGTTCATTATTACTGAAACCAAACTCAACATAGAGTATGGAGAAAAAAAAATCTTATAAAAGTAATTGTAGTGTTATAAATTCTGTTTAATAGTTTATAACTACTGCCGGAAGTGTGCACGATGGGAGATTTTGGTGCTTGATTTGAGACAAGGTGGGGCACGGTGGCGTAGTGGTTAGCACGTTCGCCTCACACTGCCAGGATCCGGGTTCGATTCCCGTCTCGGTCATGTGTGTGTGGAGTTTGCATGTTCTCCCCGTGCCTCAGGGGGTTTTTCTCCGGGTTCTCCGGTTTCCCCCGGTCCAAAAACATGCACGGTAGGTTGATTGGCACCTTGGAAAATTGTCCTTAGTGTATGAATGTGTGTGTGAATGTGTGTGTGTGTGCCCTGCGATGGGTTGGCATTCCATCCAGGGTGTATCCTGCCTTAATGCCCATAGACGCCTGAGATAGGCACAGGCTCCCCGTGACCCGAGGGAAGAACAGATAAAGCGGTAGAAGATGAATGAATGAATGATTTGAGACAAGGATTAGTGAGATTTTTTTTCTTCACGCTGTTTTTTATTTATAAAATCAGAGTATAGGATGTCGTGATGTGTGCGTGTTGTGTTGAATTTCGCCTCGTGTATATTTATTCATATATATTACTAACACAAAACGGAAAACGTGCGGCGCATAATTATCATGTTAATAAAATGAGTTGCATTTGAAATTCGTTGACGTTGAGGCGTCGTTAACGCGTTCATTTTGACAGCACTAAGAAAAGCACATGAAAGATGGATTCATATGACTACATCACATTTCCAGTGTGAACAACGTTTCGGACGTTTTCTCTCTCTCTCTCTCTCTCTCCCTCTCTCTCTCTCCAGCATAGCAATGCCCTTGTGCACCAAGATTGCTCCGTGAAAGTCTGCTTTGCATGAATGGAAATGATGCAACAGAACTCTGACCTTACAACTCTACTCAACAGGTTTGGGATGAACGGAACACTGACTGCACCTTTCTCACCCTGCATCAGTATCTGACTTAATAATACCCCTGTGGCTCATTGAGCACAAGTTTCCACAATTATACAGCAAAATGTAGTGGAACATCTGCTCAGAAGAGCAGAGGTTATTAAAGCAGGAAATCGGGACTAAATGTGGAATGGCACTAAGGTTGGTTATCTTTTTAATTTTATCGATTCCGCTTAGCGATTCCCAGTTTCAATTGCAAACGGTGAACCAACCGCAGTTGCTTAGTCATGTTGGTCGTGACACCTTGCTTTTGACATATTAGTTTATTACATTAATTACACTAAACGTTGTCTTCGTTTTTTTAGAAAGTGTAGCCGCACTTTTGACCCTAACCCGCTTCCCGCAGGACATCTTGTAAACTGATGTTTAGATTACCACATTGAGGAGGGGTGTAGCACAGTGGTTTAAGGCACTGGGCTACTGATCGGAAGGTCAGGGGTTCGAGCCCCTGGTATCGCCAAGCTGACATTCTTGGGTCCTTGAGAAAGGCCTTTAACCCTCTGTGCTCCACGGGCTCCATATTTTGGCTGACTCTGGGCTCTGATCCCACCTTTCAAACAAACTGGGATATGGGAATTTACCTCACGGGAAATTGTTGCATAAAGAAATAAATAATAATCCTGGCAGATTGGAGGTGTGGAAGGTCCTGCAAGATTGGATGTCAGGGAGGTCTGGGCAGACAGTACGTGCGGAAGGTCCTGGCAGATTGGACGTGCATAAGGTCCTGGAAGATTGGATGTGCGTAAGGTCCTGGAAGATTGGACGTGAGAAAGGTCCTGGCAGATTGGGCGTCAGGAAGATCCTGGCAGATTGGACATGAGGAAGATCCTGGCAGATTGGACGGGCGGAAGATCCTGGCAGATTGGACATGAGGAAGATCCTGGCAGATTGGACGGGCGGAAGATCCTGGCAGATTGCCAGGTGACAAAAATGCATCCAGGAATCGAAAGTATCCGATTCAAGAAACAGAACCGACTCCCAACCATAAATGGGACGCTCAAAAAAAACCCAAACAAATCTGATGATCGGAGGTCCACAAACCTTTGGCTTATATACAGTAGCTGGAACATGTGTAATAATAGTGATTGAGATCTGGTGCACTAATGTATAAAAATGCTATTATAAAAGCAGAGATGCTTTTCTCCTTCCATTATCCAATCTCTCCATAAATTCCACACTTTCAAACTTTTTTTTTTTTTAACAGCTTGTAGAAGTACACAAAATGTGATTTTGAAGATTTATGTCTGAAGATACATGAAGCAGAAGGCAAAAGTCTGGTCGCAAGAAATCTTCCTCCAGCAGAAACAAAGAGATCACTGAAGACGCACACGGAACACCAGGGGGTGAATTATTCGTGTGATTTAATTACCAAGAACACGTGTTAATGCCATAAACATTTACATTTAAGGTATTTGGCAGACGCCCTTATCCAGAGCGACTTACAACTGAGGGTTAAGGGCCTTGCTCAAGGGCCCACTAGTGGCAGCTTGGTGGTGGTGGTGGGGTTTGAACCTGTGATCTTCCAGTCCAGAGGCCAACACCTTAACCACTGGGCTACCACGTCCCTAATATAACGAAATAAACAAAATGTGAAAATCCATAAATGCATAAAAGTACACACTGAGTATCCTGAATATGAATATGTACAAATGCCCCACATTGAAATAATTAGACTATGATTAGGGGGGGGAAAAAATTCTCTCAACAAGTTTGCGAGCCCTCGAACTTGATCATTAGCAAAATTCATTTTTCCGCGCCGTCCAGTTTTACTTCTGCATCCTCGTTTCACCCATAAACCCCCCCTCGCTTCATTGCATATACGCATCTTCGCAGGAATATCTACGCCGCTATCTCCGTTCCCATGCGCAACATATTTAAATCCCCGCACAGTCGTAAACCTTTAGTAATAAACGCTCGTTATATCGGGGAAATTAGAAAGCTTTATTGGAATAAGTAATAAATAGTTGAATGAGTTACGGCGCGACACAAAAACGTTAAGTTGCACAGTTCGGAGATAAATTAGTAGTAAATATACTTTCATGGTCTCAGCATGGCTTTAAGAGAAAATAAAATCTAAAACCTTCATCGCCCTCAGCTTTTGTGTCACGGGAGTAGCACTGAACAGAGAACATCAGTTACTGAGGCAGTTGAGTGCTGAGCCATAACCTCAGACTCCATTCAAGTATGTAGGGGAAAAAAAAAAAAAAGATTCAATACTAGAAATGCCAGAGGCGGTGGTACAAAGCATTGCAAGGCAACGCTAGCTATGAGCAGTCTTCTATGCAAAAAAAAAAAAAAAAAAAAAAAAAAAAGGATAAGCAAGGAAAAGAAAAAGGCTGCATACCTCGGACTCTTTCACCCTGCCAGGAAAAGTGCTCTTGAACTCAGGAGCCTCGGCGACACACCGGCTGAGCGACAAACTCTGACAAATGGATTCTCGCAACTGAACTAATGCATTAACTAACAGAAATGACTAAGTGACTGTTAAAAAGCCATCCCGACAGAAAAATGGAGCTCGCCCTGTTATACGCCGGCTAATTTCAGGTTATGAAAATGTCTGAGTCGTAATTAAAACAGCACATTTTCATTAGAGGCGCTCTCTCTTAATGCTCGAGTGCTGTCTTTGGCTAAGCGGTAAAATTGTAATCACTAAAAATAAATAATTACGTTTTATACATTTAATAGGTACTTGCGAATCGGTGTAAGTGGTCATCTGTCAGATGGTAAAAGGCATCGTATAAAGTAATACTTCGCAGCTATTGTTCTGTATTGTCAATGTAGACTGGAAGAAAAAAAAAAAAGACACACTAGGTGTACAGAAAAAGTTACTGATGGCATGTGTTTTAGGATAGGTCACGTGACCTCTCCCAGTGTTCCATGCTGGGGTAGTGGAGCGAGAGTCTATAATGGAAACACTGGGGATGATGCGAATGCTCAGGTCATGGGGACCTGAGGTTGTTGTATACGATCCATCTCTCTCTCTCTCTCTCTCCTCTCTCTCTCTCTCTCTCTCTCTATATATATATATATATATATATATATATATATATATATAATATATATATATATACATTTGACGATGCTGGAGGAAACTGAAAACCCCTTAACTAGGCAGAACATTACAAAACGCTAAACAGGCAGTAACGGGAGGTGATAGCCCAGTGGTTAAGGTGTTGGACTCTGGACCGGAAGATCATGGGTTCAAACCCCACCACCACAAAGCTGCCACTAGTGGGCCCTTGAGCAAGGCCCTTAACCCTCAATTGCTCAGTTGTAAGTCGCTCTGGATAAGGGCGTCTGCTAAATGCCGCAAATGTAAATGTAAATGTAAATGTAAATGTAACTCGAGCTATGAACCCTGGAGCTGTTAACCAAGGAAAAAAAGAATAAAATAATTAAAAATAAAAATCTACCCACTGTATAACCGCACCACCCACTACCAGGATCCAGTGTCTCTCTCACACGCCTCACCAGTGGAGTCAGCCTCATTCATATGAAAGCTTGTTAGATGACAAGTTATGACAAAGAGCCATGTGAAATAGAGCAGATGGAGACACAACCAGAAAATGTAATCAGACGTCTCTTGTATGCAGACTAAAATCACGTCGCTTCCGATGTGTAACTCGTGACAGTTGGATGAAAGCAAGATTGCCTTCGCGCACTGTTTATGTAAAAACACGATAAAAGATACTTGAAAAATACAACAGACAGACAGACTCAGGAGGTAAATAACCTGTAAGTGTGTGTGTGTGTGTGTGTGTGTGTGTGTGTGTGTGTGTGTGTGTGTGTGTGTGTGTGTGTTCATTTTCTATAACATAGAAAGATTTATATTAATGTTCAACCTCTCCTAAGTTATCATTTCTTCTATAACAGGTCATTCACATGAATGTACAGAATCATTAAATCATTCTAAATTTAACAGTAAACTGGTTTTATATTTCCTCAACTGGATCCTAACAAATCGAATCTAAATCCTTTTATTCCTGTTCACCGCTACCCCCCCAAACAGTCCTTACATGCAATACGTTCATATTTCCTGAATTATAGATATAAAAAAAAAAAAAAACAAAGGGAAAAACCCTGTAAGACGGTTCACAGGTTGGAGGTGGGATTCAAACCTTCAACCATACAAGTGTTAGTGCCTATATATATTTTTTTATTTTGATTTTATACTTCACAGCAGTGACAAATTGTCTGTTTTACCCTTTAATAGGGGGCACAGGGGCTTAGTGGTTAACACGTTCGCCTCACACCGCCAGGGACCGGGTTCGATTCCCGTCTCGGCCATGTGTGTGTGAATGTGTGTGTGTGTGTCCTCCGATGGGTTGGCATTCCATCCAGGGTGTATCCTGCATTAATGCCCATAGACGCCTGAGATAGGCACAGGTTCCCTGTGACCCGAGGGAAGATTGGATATAGCGGGTAGAAGATGAATGAATGAATGAATGATTACCCTTTAACAGTAAAAGTTAACACAGGAACGAAGAGGAATGAAACCTCAGTCCTGGGAAATAAATCCTCTTTGGAATCACACCCCATTATTTTCCTATAACGCACCTGCCATTATTCCTTACATACAAGCGATTGCGTTTTCATTTAAGCCCTTGTTTGTTTCTGGACACGCTTTAAAGTGTTAGATTAGGCGATGCGAAGTTGCGAGTGCACACAGGACAGTTGGTCAATTGCTTTAGCATCTACCCACTAATCCAGAAAGGACAGGTCATTAGGCGAATCAAGGCGCTGAGGAAATTACTTAAGGCAGGCTGCTGATTCTGGTTCAGATTGATTTAGCAAATGAACAGACCCCTTAATATCGCCCCTGCCCTCATCACTGTCAGGCAAGGAAAAGGGGGGGGGGGGGGGTTGGAGACTCACCTGAAAAAAGTCACAAAGAACTGCACCAGGTCCATGATGCTGTTGTGCTGCGAAAAGGCGATCTGTAAAAAAGAAAAAAAGGAGGAAGAAAGGGTGAGGTTGAATAAGCATAAGCGTGTAAATAGTTCCCGGTGTTTCATATCTGCCTGAAGAGATTATGAAGACCTGATACAGTCGTCACTCGGCAAATGAGGGACTTGTCACATTTCTGCCATTAACAGCAATTCGACTATAGCAAATTGTAAAACCCTCGGGTCGATTCCTTATATGTTCCCCGCTGTGGGGTTTGCGGTGTAGTGTATCGCTGTTATACCGGGATCAGATAGAGAACGAGTGACACTACCACTAGATAAACGCTTCTAATTCCACCTGCTTTAATGTTACTGCAGTGTGTCAGTTCATAGCTGGAAGGGAAGCTTTAAAAATGACTGATGGCCCGGATTCGGTTTCCATCGACTATGGGAGAAAAGTCCAGACCCCTTACAACCGACACCATGTTTTGGTTGACAGTAATTGCTATGTTTGTGTAATGCTGTTTGATCTTCACTACGCACGCTTTGGGGTTTTTGGGTTGAGGGTCCTCATAGGTCCTCAACGATACGGTTAAGATGTTTTTGCGCCACGCGCTGCCGTACGCATCAACAACGAGCGCGTTAATTCAGCATCGGCACCCTGACAAACGCCGTGCCGGCACAACATCCCATGAGGCATGCTGCTAAATTGCCTGGATAAATACCCACAAATGGGAAAAAAAAACACGCACACCTACCCTACAGAACAAATGGATTCACGTTCCAAATGTAAGTCACCCTGAGTCAGTAGATGAATAATGTAACAACAGTGCTACGGCCAGGCCTTTAAAAGATCTCATTCATTTGATTAGGCACTTGGCCCAGTCGCAGTTCCAGCGGGAATGGCGGGGGAAAAGTTAACACTCCATTAGGGCCGTGCCATCTCGAGAGCAAACACACTTGAAAAGAGGGGCCAAATTAGAAAAGGGCAGTTACACACTTGCAACCGGCTGCCTGCACCTTTGGGACAGATGTCCGGCAGATGTCAGAGGCTGGAGGAAACAGGTTAACGCTTGTGTGATAATGGTCCTGCGAGAAAGGTCAGACAAATTTTGCCTGGAGGAGAAAAGGCCAAGTCTGTGCCATAATTCCAACACAATCCTATCAGGAGATAACACCGAGTCCACTAGACACAGAGTTTAAAGTCCACTCTGGTCTCATTCGGAGTGTCAAGTGGGAATGAAAGGCGGGGCCTGATTAACACCGACACTATCAGACGAACCATGTGACTGGTGTGTAATACAGAACTGAATTATTAACACGCTTCGAGAAAAGAAGCCGGATGATTCACTACTTTACTTTAAAAAGTCAAGACACTGATTTAAAATGTACTGTTTTTATTATTGAAAAGATTTTCAAAAGGAAAGATACGTTTTATTCCATTCATAGTCTGCACACACACTGTCACCAATTGTGAAAAAAGTGAAAGGAAGTTTGGCATCTCAATCTAAGATACTGGATATTACAACTATTAATCGCCCATCTTAATCGACACCTGACTAACATTCGTACGTGCCCTATGAATGGTTGCTGTTATGAACCATGTTCATTCTTATCATTAGTCATTAGTACATGTTGGGTTAATCCGGTAAATGTCCAAGATCTTCCATTCCAACCCACATAATGCATATATTCACAGAGCCGGATTTGTCCACAGGGACACGGAAAAGATTCAGTCCAAGTGCATGGAAAAATTCTGCTACTGAGCCACAAACAAAGTAGGTGTCCCAATACTTTTGTCCATATAATGCATCTTACATCCTTGTTAACAACAAACAAAGGTTGCAAGAAGGGGGAGCACGAGGGGATAAATACGTCTTTTAAGTTATTTAAAATCAAGGCTAAAGGCCTTCCGTTAAACCCGAATCGTCGATCGTCCTGTCACCGGGGGTCACCCCCATGGCTCGGTGTGCTCGCAGTAGTGCTTTAACCCTCTCCCTGACAGTGTGAACCTACGCAATGTTTAAATGGGGGTTTACACGCTAACTAAACACAGCGTCTCACTGAAGAAATGCGTGCATCGAGGCCCAGCAACACTGATGAGCTTCTCTAAACACTCGCACTGGCATCTACAAGAACTGTCAGGTTTTCTCATCAGTTTCACAGCTGGATTCTGATTATTCACAGTTAAAACAGTCATAACCGCTGAGTGGCTCTAGGAAAGGCAAAACATTCGGAGGGAATCATTGAGAGAGAGAGAGAGAGAGAGAGAGGGGGGGGGGGCTGAATTACCTCATTTCACTAGAATGAGATGCTCAGAGCAATACGCTGTGGCTACTGTGTGCTGTATCAGATTGGGTTACGCCACACAGCCATGTTACTCGACCTCTACGTTCACTGCCATATTCCCTACACAGTCGCATTCTCGTGTGGAAACTCCTGCACTCGAGTGTCCCCCCTCATCAGTAACGGAAATGTCGATTGCACAGAAGCGGGTCATAGAGTTACAGAGGCTGTTTCCTTTAACAACGAGCACATGGGCTACGGTGAAAATAGTACCTGACTTTTCTAAAGGCAAATGTGTAAAAAGTGCTTGTCGCACCTAAAATTCTTATATCTCGGTCATGTTACGAAGCTGATTCGAGTGTAAGCAGAACAGAGGGTTCAAATGGTCATGGACCCCAAGAATGGCAGCTTGGTGATATCGGGGTTCGAACCCACGACCTTCTGTTCAGTAACCCAAAAAATTAACCAACGTTTTTTTTTGCAAACTATGAGACCCGTTGCTCTTTGAAGAAATTCGGGGTCAGGGTACAAGATCCTGTGTGGCCTGCTATAGAGATTTGACCATTGATATCTTTGGGATGAACTGGAACGCTGACTGCACCCCCAGACCTTCTCACCCTAATTCAGTTCCTTAACCCCCCCCATCTACATGTCTTCCATCACCACATCCATAAATCTCCTTTCCTCCTGTTTGCTACCTCCATCCTCAGCACCCCATGTCCCTCCTCTGTATTCGTTCACACAAACAACCTAACCTCCTTCACCTCCAAAACATCCTGCGTGCACCGTCCCTCAAATAAACTCATTTCTAATCCTGTCCATCATCTTTTTGACAACGGTCTCTAAAACGCACAACACCGCAGGTCTCAGCACAGTCCTATAAACTTTCCCTTTCACTCTTCTGTCATAAATCACTGCTGCAACTTTACCAACCCTTCAAAATCGAATCTTCCCAGGAGAGAGAACAGGAGAAGTGGAATGGGATGTGACACCTAAATCTCACGGTCAGGTGTCCTCAAGTTTGTGGTGTACAGAAATGTAGATACGAATAGCAGGAGTTTCTAATTTTATGTGCGGAGACAAAAGAACAGCAGTGACTACCCAAGCTTGATACTAGGCTTGAGCAAGTGCATGAGCAAATAACCGAATCCATGCTGTTTCACACACAAAAACAGATTACAATTTGAAGAGATGCAGTTGTTAACACACAAAACGGGGACAACATGTGCAAATAAAGAACACAGAAATCTATAGGCGTATACAAACCTATATAGTGACTATATATTTGTTTATTCTGTAGCTCGGGGGATGAAGCTCATTGTGGAAAGATCATTAATGCAAAAAAAATAAAATGATTCCCCGTTATAACGATGTTCAGGAAGAAAAAAAATGAACTTACAAGCAGTAATAAGAAGAGAAACATTATCTTCAGGAAACACACAGGACTTGACCCAAGTGACATATTAGAAAACGGCTCGATAGCGCAGTAAAACATTATCTCCACTGATCAGTCTATTGTATGAGGATTATGCAAAGCTCTATTAATACCATACATATATATATATATAGAGAGAGAGAGAGAGAGAGAGAGAGATTTCTCTCTCTCTCTCTCTCTCTCTCTCTCTCTCTCTCTCTCTCTATATATATATATATATATATATATATATATATATATATATATATATATATCTTGAGCTCTTGGCTATGGATGGCTCTCTGGATGCTCAAGAGTCCAAAGGGTGTGGGTATTTAGAGAAAGCAAATAAATAAATAAATACATACATACATAGCTACATAAATAAATAAATAAAAATAAAACAAGATCTACACAATCTACATAAAAATCTACACAAAACATTACGTTACATTTTAAGATTGTGTTTTGGGTCTTTAGAGCTACTATACAACAGTGCAGCAAAACTGGAGTTTTAAAGGGTATTAATTATTGCTTTAAATAAAAACGAAATTGTTTAAAATGTCCATTAAAAAATGGAGAAATGTATATAATTAGAACTTTCCCTAAAACATACTAAAAAATATTATAATTAAAAGTTAATCACTATGTGGGAAGAGAGACGGCTTTCAACAAAAGAGAGTGAGATATATGAGCGCTTCACAAATCAGACATCAAATTTTATAGGGATGGAACATTTGAAATTTGTCAGGACGCAAATAGGGTGTAGTGATACTCTGTGACGATGTAGAATAGAAGAATAGAATAGCGTTTATTTGTCACATGCACATTACAGCAACATATACCTTTCCCATATCACAGTTGGTTTGGAAGTTGGGGTCAGAGAGCAGAGCCAGCCATGATATGGCTGCCCTGGAGCACAGAGGGTTAAGGGCCTTGCTGAAGGTGGCAGTTTGGTGATACCGGGGCTCAAACCCCTGATCAGTAGCCCAACGCCTTAGACCACTGAGCTACACCTTTCCCCATGTAAAAGGCTGTAGAGGTTTAATACACCACAGTCTGAGTCAAAGCTGCCATTCATTCATACACAGTACTTAAAACATTGGTTCAAGCCAAACACTTTTTTCCAGGCTTGTCGAAAGAAACACACGCTAACGAATTCAAATGTTCAGACCCATAATCTTTGATTAATAATAACAATAATATTTAATAAAAGAGGAATCACCTGACACCTGACAGTGATTCTCCAGGTTCGAGCCTGCATGCTAATCATGTCTGACTGAAGATTTCTCACTGGAGGCCAGATTTGTTAAGGCCACAGTGCCAGGTCACATCTACATCTGTTCCACTTGGCCAAGCTCTGACCACAATCCTGCAGAACTCGAACCTCCGCGCGGCCTACTGTTACCTGGAGCTGATGCCAACCAGCCTCAGGCTTGTCACTCAACCCCTAAATGGGCATTAAAAGTGACAGGTGGAGAGGAGAGCTCCAGTGTGGTCCTTCCCCTCAGGGTTCGGTGCTGGCCACAACACTGTGTTGTGCTCTAGTCTCTGTATACACATTACGCTACACTGCTGTCTATTATTCAGACTAAGCGGACATGGCGGTAACCAAAAAGCTGCTCAGAATGAAACGTCTGTTCTGGAATGACTGGGGAATGTCCGGATGACGCGGAGCCGATAAAGACGCAACGAGACGTTCATTATGCTATCCGTTCTTCGAATCACGGTTTTAATTAGTAATCAAAGAACATGCAAACAACTTAATCCCTCCTAACAAACAAAGCAAAAACAAGCTGCTTCTTATCCTAGTCTGATTAAAGTCAAATCTGCCCTTCATGATGTCCTTCACTGCTTCCACCAGCTCAGCCACAGGGCTTGCATTTTGGCCCCAGTGGGGTTTTTTTGCGCTTCAACAGAGAACAATTAGATGTCGGTACTTAATCAGAGTAAATCTCCGACACATCCCTGGGTAAATATGAAGCAGCTGTAACTGCATGTCCTCAGTGGAAGTGACATTAAATCTGTTATCACTCCGACTGTAGCTAATCAAATGCAGATTAGTATTATTGCACAGAAATGCATTCACTTTGTGGAACAGGACTTAATTGAAGTCGTGATTATTATGGGCCCCGAAAACTTTGAATCGATACATGAAGACACAATATATATGAATTGAAAAAAAAAAAAAATATATATATATATATATATATATATATATATATATATATATATATATATATATATATATAGAGAGAGAGAGAGAGAGAGAGAGAGAGAGATCTATATATCTATCTATATATCTATATATATATATATATATATATATATATATATAGAGAGAGAGAGAGAGAGAGAGAGAGAGAGAAAAAGTAAAGTAAATAAAAGTAAATAAAAGTTATTATAATAACTGTATCAGATTACCAAACTGTTGCATTCTTTATCTGTGGTGCTTTTCTAGGCTTATACCACTTCCCAATTCCCAAGAACAATAATATACGTATAATGAACCCTCTTCAGTTTTGCCTCCCGCCCAATAAGATTTACAGAAGATGCCATCTCGCACATCCTGCACTCCTCCCTCCAGCACATTGACAGTCACAGTGGGAACTATGTAAGATTGCTATTTATCAACTACAGTTCAGCTTTCAACACAATAGCTCTTATGAACCTTACTACAAAACCTCTGGACCCCGGCCTGAGCCCTACACTTTGTGACTGAAATCGGGACTTCCTAACTGGCAGACCTTAGGTGATGAAAACCGGACAATCCACCTCCAATCCCATAACCCTGAGCGTCGGAGCTCCGCAAGGCTGTGTCTTGAGCACCCTGCTCTACTCTCTATACACCAGTGACTGCATGTCTATCGTCAAGTTTGTTGACTATTCTGTAGTGCTGGGCCTCATGTCGAACAAGAACGAGACCGCATACTTGGACGAGGTAGAAAAACTACCATCTTGGTCTCAGGACAAGTGTCTCTCTCTGAATGTGACCAAGACGAAGGAATCGATCGTGGACTTCAGGAAGAGACAGCAGCAGACCTCCACGACACTCCGGAGTCAGCGGGACTCCGGTGGAGAAAGTGAGCAGCTCCAAGTGCCTCTGAGGATCTGACTTGGACAACTCACATTCATACCCAGGTGTATAAAGCCAGACAAAGACTCTACCACATGTGACAGCTGAGGAATTTCAGGGTTTCATCAGCAATGCTGAAAACTTTCTATTCAGGGGCCATAGAAAGTGTTTTAACACAGAGCATCTCAGCATGATATGGAAACACCTCTAGCCAAGACCTCAAAAGCCCTAGGTTTAGCTGAACGCATCTCAGGCCCGTCTCTGCAAAACATTTACCACAAAAGTTGCAAAAACAGACCAAAATCATTAAACACCCTGGGGGATTAAAGGAATACAAATACTTTGTCACTGTACTTTGGTAGATTTTTCAACTATCAGAAATTAACATTACTCATTTTCCGGACAACTTTTTCCTATTACTGATTACATTTTTGCACAATTCTCTGTATTTTTTCCCTCTTACATTTTTAAACTTGAAAATGATTTCGCATTAATGTGTTAATTAGCGCTGATAGAATTAACTCGTTTGTTTTTATTAACGCATAATTAATGCAGCACGCATTTCTGTCTGAACTTAATAAAAAATACCAAAAAAAAGAAATATAATTTATTAAAAATCTTCGACGCAACACAACGCAAGTCCTTTCTTTACTCGGGTATTTAAATAAATGAATAAATAAAATAAACACAAATAAAAATGTATTTGTTACATTGACACACAAAGGCTCAAATCCAAAATCCGCTATAGCGCCCACGTCTGCTCGAAACGAACCTGTATTTTTTTTCCTCACAATGCTGAAATGAGCTTACATGATCATTTTTGATCATACAGTTAAGAGAAACACATCATTTGAATTTAGAAAGGATCTACTTTTATTTATATTCACTCGTACTAACAAAATGCTGTGCTTTTGTAAAATAAAGAAAACAGACCATCGCGCTGCCATCTCTGTTATTTCTCTTCACAGACACATAAACATAACAACCTGAATCTCAGTGAATATTTGCTTCCCAGACATAAATCTATAAATAGAAAGCTCAAAATGACAAATTTTACATATAAATATTCGATGATTGTTTTATTTGTATGAAAGAAGAGTTTCTCTCGCATCACTTCATTAGCATCCGTGTGGAAACAAAGGTTTCGTTTGGAGTTGTTATGAATTGCATAATTTAAAACACTATAATTACTTAAACGGTTAAGAATATTTTTATCTTCATGCTCTATGTTGAGTTTGGTTTCCCTAAACCTTATAAACATACCTTTGTGTAAAACCTAATTGTAATGTATTGTAATGTATTCATTTAAGGTGCATTTAAAAACAACTTAAGTACATGCAAGAACCAATATTTCTTAACTTGAGTAAAAAAAATTAAAATAAATGTGTAGTCAGTACTTTTACCTGAGTATTTTAATAAATGAACATCTGTACTTCTACTAAAGTGAAGAATGTGTGTTCTTTTGCCACATCTATGTTAAGATCTGTGGATCGACTTGGCCAGTATAAAACCTTCCACTTTTCCAAACGATGAAGCTATTTGTTGGCAGTGTGTGTAAAGTCGATGTCACTGCATCGATGAAGTTCTTTCCAATTAAATGAAATGCATTTCTCTGTAAATTGGCAACCAGTATGTTCCTGTAGAGCTCTGAATTTATTCTTCTGTGACGCTCATGACTTACAGCCTGAAACTGAAACAGACATAGAAGCGCAAGCCATGACTCTACTTGCACTATGATACCTTCAACCCTGCCCTGTGGACGTTCCTCTCTAAGTGCTGAAAGTTTTTTTTTTTTATCTTCACAGCTATTTTAATGTCTCTGACATCATTGTTTTCCGGGTCCAACCTGCTATTTTCCTTTTCCTTTTTACACCTAATGTTTGCACAACGACTCTTTTAAACATTCCTCCTTTTCACTCCTGTAGAGAGAGATCTTGGTTTATCCCCCCCCCTCCCCACAGCAAATTAATTAAAGCAAATTATAAAAAGTACATGTTTACAATTAATTAATCGATCAATGTATCCTGACTAGCACTCACATGTTTTAATTAGTGACATTCAGGGCCAGTATGGGCTTCTCTGATGGTCCTACAGTGTTTAGGCTTAAGGTTATAAGTTTATACTGAAGAAGATCTCACTGCCCTAAGCCCTTAATAATCAGCACTGAGGACCGCTTATAACAGAAAGGCTATTCTGCTTTAACGCTGTTGCATTAGCAAATCGACAAAGTCGCCGAGCAGGACATATAGTGAAGCAAAACTTGAAATGTTTTAATTGGGTTTTCACGCTTTATGCATGGTGTTATATTGTGTTTCTGTATAATAATGATGCTTTCTATAGCCATGCTGTCATAACAACAGCATTAAGAGGTGGACTGAATCATTTAGGACATCACTGAAAGCCTTGGTGGGAAATACCACAGAGACAGACAAAATTGTCTCTAGTGTGTGAATGTGTGTGTGTGTGTGTGTGTGTGTGTGATTGTGTGTGTTTGCCCTGCGATGGGTTGGCATTCTATCCAGCATGTATCCTGCCTTAATGCCCATAGACGCGTGAGATGGGCACAGGCTCCCCGTGACCAGAGGGAAGATTGGATAAAGCAGTAGAAGATGAATGAATGAATGAACTGACGTTCAGAAAAAAAGCTGACTCTAAGTGAGATGATTTGATTCAGATATCAGAAATAAATCTGAAGTCTACAGTAAACTCCACTGACAGTAGACACAAAACATTTGCTTTGCTCTGCCTGCTGCCTGTGATGAGAACAGCATCTATGTTCTATATATGTGCACTGCTTGTGTATGTCTGTAATGTAACGAAGAAAAAAAAAAAAAAAAAGAGTAATATACATCATTCCGAGTTCAACCTTAATGTTTCTTAGCAAGATCATCTGTCTTTAGGCATCACTTTCTCCGAGACTGTCATTACACAGCAGTCATCTAGGCATCTGGCGGTGTGATGCATTCCCACGCGAGAGCCGTTTCAATTTTATGCATCATAAGACGAAGGAATGAATATTGTGGGAAACCGCAGCAAAACTGTCCCAGCGCACATCTCAATAATTGATTCTGACATTATAAAGCCATGGATCTTTCCGAGAGTGTTTCATTTTGTCTAAGTGCATTTTAGACTCGGTGATCAATATGATTTCCGATCCACGGCAGTGAACGAGCGCAGGCTTGATATTTGACATGGGTGGGCTAACTCAGCAGAGCCGTAATGGGAATCTTTACACGCGAGAGATATCCTGTCTGTCGACTGTCACTTTATAAGGCAAATATACATAACGGACAAAAAAAGGACACTTCGGCGGCTACATCCACACCGACGAGCCATACCTGGATTTTGATTGGCCAGGAAAAGTTGCTGACGTAGACGTAGAAGGTGATGTTGGGATTGCTGCGGAAGCTGAACTTCTCGCACAAGAAGCTGTCCCTGTGCTCTTTAATGTTGGTCTTGGACACAATAGGAACCTCTTCTCCAGAGATGGTACCTGCTGTTGAGTGAACAAGTAAAATAATCATTTTAGGAAAAACAATATAAATATGTGCAAATTCATCCGTAATCAAGACCAACAATGAGATTATATCCTATTTACAGATAGGAATAATGGGGCTGCATCAATACCGGTATTGATACACTAGGATCCTTATAACAGTCTGATAAGCAGATATACACAAAACCATTACACTTAAATAATACATTATTTAATGTGTATATATTATATATACACACAACAAATAAATCCATGATACTTTCAATCCCATGTGCATTCTCATGTGCATTAAATAAAATTGAAACTTTCGTTCTCATGTGCAAAACATTAAATGGTGAAAACATTTACAATCTTGCGTGAAAACTTTTTACCAGATGTTTAACGCATGATTGAATGGGCATGACCATAAGCGAGCTCAGAAGGTGTGCAGCCAGCAAACCGGTTCATTCCATTACTATAGAAAGTGTTCAGACGGGGTTCAAATTAGAGACCTGCACAGGACGGATTTTTCCCATCCCGCTCCAGCAAGGTTCTATCCTGCTCCAGCAAAAATATATGTCCCGCCCCCGCCCGCAAGATTTAAGTTTTGTCCCGCTCCTGCCGGCTCCCTCAAAAATATCCCTTATTTTGTCCGGCTCCCGCACCCGTTCATGCAAAAACGTTATTTTCTCTGGAAGGCAACATTTGAGTCGCTCCCGTCCTTGTGCCTGTATATAGTTTATTTTCATTTTAGTTGACAATGTTGCTTTTTTCAGTATATTCATACAATTCTATTTGTTTTATATATATATATATATATATATATATATATATATATATATATATATATATATATATATATATATATATATATATATATACTATACACATATATATATTTACATAATTTTGAAGACCATTTTGCAGGAGTCCCACAGATAATTGTATTTTCCCACAACCCGACACGTATGAATACGTATGATGCCTGCGTTCATCATCAAATCTTGTCCCGTCCGCACTTATTCGCGATACTTCAAAATCACATCTCTGTGAGCCCCCTTGGGTTCTTCCACATCATCTTGGTAAAGAATTTTTTAAAAATAATAAATTCTACACTTCTTTTTTTTATGTACTTGAAAGTACAACACAAACAGGCAAAATTACAAACACACAAAATATATAGATTATATAAAATAAAAAAAAAGAATGTGTGGGGGGGGGGGGGAAGCCAATGTGGCAACGGGCCTCCAAGGCAAGAGCTTCACCATTTATAGGTATTATTTTCAAAATGAAAATAAGTCACCTTACGATTACCTGGAACATTTTCTTCCCTCTTTCACAAAAACAAAAACAACGAGCGTCTAACACCGAGCTTAATGGTCTGGTGAGCCTGTCAGAATAATCTTCACATTATCACTTCTGTGATGTGTACATTTCCACTGTAAGCGAGACGAGGAAGTGGCGACGCATTCGGCGTTCTCTAAGCACAATAAACCGAGATCGTATTAAAGCGAATCTGCTTAAGCGAGCACAGCGCGAGCCATTCGCTCTCGCATCCACTCTCAAAACACAGAAGAGTGATTTAAAAAGAAATGAACATAAGGGAGAAAACATCTGCGACGTGCCTTGGCGTTGATCCTCCGAGACACAAGGACTGTCCGGGAGGAATCTTATACGGCATTCTTCCGAAAATATATACGGCTCCGACTGATAATGGTGGAGGGAGGGAGTAGTAATGATTTATACTTTAGTAGACGGCGATGCTGTGAGCATGTCGAGGAGTCGTACGTGAAGGTCGGCCTTCATCCATCAAAAGGGTGGGCTGTGTTCACTAGGGGGCAGCGTAACACGAAGCCTTTATATTATGCTTAATTATTCCAAATGGGTCCAGGCATCTTCTCCCTGCCAATTACTCAGCTTTTCTCATGAAGGACAGCATTACCCATAACCACCCTCGCTAAACGGCAGCACAAATGTGCATCAGGGAAGAAACGTCATTCCATCATTAGTGTTCACACGGGTTGAGATGTGATGACTGAAGGATACAGCGTATGATTTACATTACTTTCATACTGTGAATAGGGACTTTCTATCCACAAAAATAAGGTAATAAGTCGGAATAACAGCAAAATACCTCCAAAACAGGGCCGCTGATCCCTTTTCTTTAATTCCGCTATGTTCCCGCGTGTGTACAATAAAAAGAAAACGTTACCCGTTAAAAGCGCGTTCCACTCGGAATAACGTTATCTCGGGCGAAAAAGAACGTGTAACGGTTTGTTCTGTTTAAGAACTTAGTTCTTTTCCCTGTTCGTTCACTTTTAAGACACGTTTCTAAACCGTCAATATGAAACAAAGCCCGCAAAATGACAACGCGAGAGCCGCTCCACGGGAACGCTTATCTTAATTGAAATCGTTCCGTGCTCCTGAAGACGTCTCAGTCCCGGAATTCGGAGCTGTGGGCTAGACTATTGTCACAAAAAAAAAAAAAAAAAAAAACCCTGCCCAAGGGAGAGTGTCTTTAAACCTGGAGCAAATGTGCTTTAAATAAATAAATAATGGACGAGCTAGAAGGACAAATCTTTTTTTTTTTTTTTTTTTTTTACAGGATGGAAAATGTCAAAGTCAGAGTGAACAGTGTCTGGCGACTTTTTCGAATTGATGGAGATCATGAAAAATAAAAATAAAAAAACAGGACAGAACATAATGGCACACAAAAGCTAGACAAGAAACAAACAGATATGACAAACTGCCTTTCGGGGCAAATGAAAATAGATAAATAAACAAAAGTAGCTGAATTACCTGTTGATCCAACAGACCAAGTGATGTTGAGGTTGAAGTTGTTGGACGCGTTGATAGACATGTCCAAATTCTTATTGGTCTAAAAAAAAAAAAAGAAAGAAGAAAAAAAAAAAAAAAGGATAAAAGGAATCATCTGATCTCTTAATTTAAGAGATTAAAATAAAGTTCACCTCCATTTCATGCCTGTTTTTGCTTCTTCTAACATTGGTACTGACAGTCTGGCACAACTAAGGCTAATCTCCTCACAGACAAATATCTGTCGTTACCTTCTTTGGAAGGTATAAATATAATTATTCTAAATATACAATGTAGAAATAAACATGAAATGAAGATCAGATTTTGAGCACGTTGCTGAACAGCACAACAAAGTGGACGAGAGCGTAATCACTTAAGTGCGTAATCAAAGCCAGTTTGATGTTCCGGTGCAGATTCTAACAGCATTTGATGTTCCTCTGCTACTATCATAAGTCTGGCTTTTCATTTTTTTGTTGTTGTTGTTGTTGGTAAAAACTCAAATGGTAAAAAATAAGGTAATTGTGGTTGAGATTCCTACAACATAAGAACATATAGAAAAACATATAACAGTTCAGGAAAGCTGTCACTTTCCAAACTACATAAAGCCCAAAAATTTCAGCATGGAAATGGTTTTCCGAAGCAAATATTCCGAGGCAATTTCTCTTGACTACAGGGATCATCAAAACTCGCCATGCGCACACAAATCCTTGCGGCAGGCCTTCTTTCAATGATAACGCTTACAAAAGGAAACCGTTATTACATAAGAAATGATATCTATGGGAGACACTGGCGTAGGAAAAATACTAGGTACCACAAACATGTTTGATAGCTCGCAGCAGCGACATCACAAAGTGTATTTATTACCAAAGGTGCAGACGTGTGCGGTACGCCGCAGTGAGCGGCGCGAGCGGAGAATGACCGACCTGTTCCGGTGTGGCCATGAAGTTAATGGCAGTGTAATAGTGGTCGTCTTCTTGGAGCAGGCTGAAGGTGAACTGGTAGTCAATCAAAAGGTTGTCTGTGCAAAACAGTCGAAAGACACATTGCAGTTAAAGCTTTGCATTGTGCAACACACTGCGTCGCTTATCGGACGCTTTAGAACCCGTTAATCCGAGCACATGTTAATAGAACAAGCGATTAGAACACCTTAGGGATATATAGCGTCAACAGATGACATACGGGCCGTTATGAAAGCAAAGCAAAAGGCTATTTTAAAGTGCGTAATGAGTCACCTGTAGCTGTTCCATGACTAACTTCATCAAAGTCTGCCTGATGAAACGGTGACTTTTCTTTTCCCCCCCTCCCGAGACGTTATTATAAATGCGTCCTTATAAAACACCATAACCCTTTAAAGATACCCCACAGAGTGCAGATAATCATACTTATAGGGGGGAAAAAAAATAAAATAAAAATAAAAATGCTCTCAGCAGTAGCTGTGCACAGCGCTGCTCTGACAGCCATTGGCTACTTCTTTATTGCGGGGAGAGAACACATTGTCTTTACAAGAGGCTGTCAGGACGGCCGCTGTGACTCGGTTAGTAATGAGTAATTACCTGTCCAATAAAGAGAAGGACACACGGACACGCCATTAACAGACTGTTGTGAGGGGGAATAATCGAGGCATGTGCCGCAGAGCTCAAAAACAGGTCTCGGATAATTTGTAGAAAATAGACGGCGATTTTACATTATGCAAACGAAGTCCAGGAATTACCCCCCCCATATATATATATATATATATATATATATATATATATATATATATATATATATATATATATATATATATATATATATATTATACCATTATTTATTTAACGCGGCAAACGGTGCCACAAAAATCATTTTCACACATACGGACCCGGTGTCGAAAATGACTGGTTTTTGTTTTAAAGGTTCATTTTTTTGCAGTTACTGGTCTGTTCAGGAAAAAAAAAATTTTATATATATATATATATATATATATATATATATATATATATAGATATATATATATATATATATATATATATATATATATATATATATACAGACGTGGACAAAATTGTTGGTACCCTTTGGTCAATGAAAGAAAAAGTCACAATGGTCACAGAAATAACTTTAATCTGACAAAAGTAATAATAAATAAAAATTCTATAAATGTTAACCAATGAAAGTCAGACATTGTTTTTCAACCATGCTTCAACAGAATTATGTAAAAAAATAAACTCATGAAACAGGCATGGACAAAAATGATGGTACCCCTAGAAAACACAGAAAATAATGTGACCAAAGGGAAATGTTAATTGAAGGTGTGTCCACTAAATAGCATCACAGGTGTCTACAACCTTGAAATCAGCCATTGGGCCTATATATATGGACTCCAGGTAATCACTGTGTTGTTTGGTGATATGGTGTGTACCACACTCGACATGGACCAGAGGAAGCAAAGGAAAGAGCTGTCTCAAGAGATCAGAAAGAAAATTATAGACAAGCATGTTAAAGGTAAAGGCTATAAGACCATCTCCAAGCAACTAGATGTTCCTGTGAGTACAGTTGCACATATTATTCAGAAGTTTAAGATCCATGGGACTGTAGCCAACCTCCCTGGACGTGGCCGCAGGAGGAAAATTGATGACAAATCTAAGAGACGGATAATCCGAATGGTAACAAAAGAGCCTAGAAAGACTTCTAAAGAGATTCAAGGTGAACTTCATGCTCAAGGAACATCAGTGTCAGATCGCACCATCCGTCGTTGTTTGAGCCAAAGTGGACTACATGGGAGACGACCAAGGAGGACACCATTGTTGAAAACGAATCATAAAAAAGCAAGACTGGAATATGCCAAACTACATGTTGACAAGCCACAAAGCTTCTGGGAGAATGTCCTGTGGACAGATGAGACAAAAATCGAAGTTTTTGCCAAGGCACATCAGCTGTATGTTCACAGACGAAAAAATGAAGCATATCAAGAAAAGAACACTGTCCCTACTGTGAAACATGGAGGAGGCTCTGTTATGTTCTGGGGCTGCTTTGCTGCGTCTGGCACAGGGTGTCTTGAATCTGTGCAGGGTACAATGAAATCTCAAGACTATCAAGGAATTCTAGAGAGAAATGTACTAGCCAGTGTCAGAAAGCTTGGTCTCAGTCGCAGGTCATGGGTCTTGCAACAGGACAATGACCCAAAACACACAGCTAAAAACACCCAAGAATGGCTAAGAGGAAAAAATTGGACTATTCTAAAGTGGCCGTCTATGAGCCCTGACCTCAATCCTATTGAGCATCTTTGGAAGGAGCTGAAACATGCAGTCTGGAAAAGGCACCCTTCAAACCGGACACAACTGGAGCAGTTTGCTCATGAGGAGTGGGCCAAAATACCTGCTGAGAGGTGCAGATGTCTCATTGACAGTTACAGGAAGCGTTTGATTGCAGTGATTGCCTCAAAAGGTTGCGCAACAAAATATTAAGTTAGGGGTACCATCATTTTTGTCCATGCCTGTTTCATGAGTTTATTTTTTTACATAATTCTGTTGAAGCATGGTTGAAAAACAATGTCTGACTTTCATTGGTTAACATTTATAGAATTTTTATTTATTATTACTTTTGTCAGATTAAAGTTATTTCTGTGACCATTGTGACTTTTTCTTTCATTGACCAAAGGGTACCAACAATTTTGTCCACGTCTGTATATATATATCTTATATATATATATATATATATATATATATATATATATATATCTATATATATATATATCTATTATTATTATATAATATATATATATATATAATAAATAAATATATATATATATATATATATATATATATATATATATATATATATATATATATATATATATATATATATATATATATATATATATATATATATCTATATATATATATATATATATATATATATATCTATATATATATATATATATATATATAGTATATACTATATATATACATACTCATACATACATACATACATACATATCTATATATATATATATATATATATATATATATATATATATATATATATATATATATATATATCTATATATAATCTTTTTTTTAAAGGCATTTCTGCAATGCACCTTTCCAGTCTGTTTTTATATCATCAGGATACACAAGGTCGTCAAAACATGTCCAAAACCATGGGCATTAATACGCCATTTGATAAAGCAGGACTATTCAGAGATTCTGAGGTCAAGGTTCTGTGAAGGACACTCAAAGTTTCATAATACAAACTTCCCAAAGCATGCCACAGTGTACATGCTAGACAATTCTGTGCTTACATCATTCTAGTAGCAACTCTGGCCAAGAACCATAAGTAGGTGTGATGGTCATGTGTCACTACTTTTGGATAGAGCTGGGCGGTTAAATTTTTTTTTTTAATCTCGATTAATTCATTCGATTAATTATTTTCACCTTGGTTTGGCACAGCGAGCCAGTTCTCCACCTCCGACCTCGCATTACACTTGCGAGATACAAAATCGCATTGCGCTCTGATGAATGACAGCGCTCGGACAGCTGGTTTCCCAAGAAGGACGCCGTTTTCAACACCAGCACAGGTACAAATAGTGGACACGGGTTTTCCCACAGAATCCGAATTTTGTCTAAAATAAATAAAATAATGTAATAATCTGAGATTTAATTTAAAGGACGTATCGCCCAGCTCTACTTTCGGCTACAGAGTATATGGAATGTCTATAAAATGCAGATCATAAGCTGCCCCCTTTTTTTTTTTTTTTTATAAAAACACATTTGCACTCACATCACTGAAGCCACTCTGAAGCGTGAGGGCTACAGCTTGGATTGTATGGATTTTTTCTGCAGGGCCAGACAGAGTTACACCATATCCTATTGACATTCAGGGAGTTTTCCACAGTGTGTGTGTGTGTGTGTGGGAGGGGGTTGGGGGGGTTGTTAAGCAAACAATCCCATTAGTGATCCAGTTCCTTTACAGTGGAAGAACGCTGGGTCATTGTTTTTAAAATATCGTAAAATATTACAGCTGTCTTCCGCCATTTGATCAAATCAGGGCAAAAATTAAACAGAGAGAGAGAGAGGGAGAGAGACGCTCCTAACACTCCCGCCAACCTTTACCACCCTTCCCAGGGTCAAATTTAGCCTGTTTACTCACTTCCATCAATCATCACAACTCCTTCGCACTCTGAGAGGAAGTGCAACAGAGTACGCATGCACACATTAGCACTCTTCTCTAATCCGAGGAACAGAAGCTGTCGCTCAAAGCCCCCACGCGCCATCTAAAAGATATACAGTACTTGGAGTGGAGCAGCGACAAAGAGTGAGTGATAAATTGATGGGTTTGTTGAAGCGATAGCTTTAGGGATAATGCTGGCAAGCTTTTGCAGACTGAGTGAAATCTGATGTCCTAAATGCTCCTGACCACATTAAGGCTGGATGAGCTGTGATGACGGCTGATGGAGAATGCGAGAAAGAAAAAAAAAAAAAAAAGGCAGCAGCACTGCCACCGCAACACTGCCACCTAGTGCCAAGCCGCCGAGCCTCTCGCACACATTGGCCGGGCACACAGCTTGCTAATGCGTCTGTGAATGAACGCGTGCGTACATAGGCGCTCACGCACACACACACACACACACACACACACACACACACACACACACACACACACACACACACACACACACACACACACACACACACACACACACACACACAAGCATCATGCATCCTGTGAGATGTACACTGAGTAACAGTCAGCACCTCTACCTACGCTTCCTGTTCTCTCAAAGGACGCAGAGACGTGGACTCTTTAGTCATGTTCTTCCTGAGAGTATTAGTCTTGTTCCATTAATACACACTCATGTGGAAGAAGTGCCGCGGTGCTTAATTAAAGCCACGTTTGCACCGACTGGTAACATCCGTACTGCGCAAAGCCGATCGAAATCTTGTAATGAAGAGAAATAATGATTACTGCTCCTAAAGACCATACTTACAGTAACAGGTTCCTCTCAAAGGGTTGCCAAGGTAACGATTCTCCGAATCACATCTGCAAAAGGAGATTAAACAGAAGCGTTCAAATGACAGGAAAGGTAGTGGATTTACACCAAATTTACTTAAGCTCTGGAAAGCACGTCATGACATTTACACACTCTTTAAAAACGTTTCACGACACAATACTGGAGGAATGTTCTAGAAATGGGGTTTCCCAAGATTTCACATATGAACCACAAAAAGTATTGGAACACCTGACCTTTAAATTGATTTGTAGTTTTTCCCCAAACTGTTACCCGTGGATTTGATTCTCACACACACACACACACACACACACACACACACACACACACACACACACACGCGTGTATATTCTTTGGATGTGGAAGTATTCAAGTTTCTCGTCACTCGATGTCCGCGCTGACGACGCGTCAGAGAACAAAGCCAGCTCATGCTATAGAGCTCGGACCACAACTCGACTCGAGGATGAAATAAAAAAGGTCGACCTTCCTCACCCTGACTTTAGAAACCTAGTGGAGCATTTCCCCAGAAAATATATATTATATCAAACAAAAAAAAATTTAATATAATATATATATATATCAGATATATATATATATATATATATATATATAGATATATATATATATATATATATATATATATATATATATATATATATATATATTATATATATATATATATATATATATATATCTATATATATATATATATATATATATATATATATATATATATATATATATATATATATATCTATAATATAATATTATGTATTATGCATTAGTGACTTGGTGGTTAGCACGTTCGCCTCACACCTCTAGGGTCCGGGTTCGATTCCCGTCTCAGTCATGTGTGTGTGGAGTTTGCATGTTCTCCACGTGCCTCGGGGGGTTTTTTTTCTCCTGGGTTTTCCACTCGGCCCAAAAAAAAACATGCACCGTAGGTTGATTGGCAACTTGGAAAATTGTCTCTAGTGTGTGAATGTGAGTGTGCGCACCCTACGATGGGTTGGCATTCCATCCAGGGTGTATCCTGCCTTAATGCCCATAGACGCCTGAGATAGGCACAGACTCCCCGTGACCCGAGGGAAGATGGGATAAAGCGGTAGAAGATGAATGAATGAATGAATATATATATATATATATGAATCTTATGGTCAGGAGGTGTCCACAAACTTCCGGCCCATATAGTATATATTTCTAAAAAGTAATATATTTCTATATTTCGATTGCAGAGTCAGAGTTTAACAGACTAAATCACATGGGAGAGACAATAGAGGATGGTTAAAACACTAAACACTGGTGTTGGGATTTATCTTCATCAATCGATCAATAGTATAAATATGATGAAAACTTCACTTTTAAAATAGCTTGCCTTCAAAGTCAAATCATTTGTAATAATCTAGGATTTGCCACACGGAACGTGGGGTCTTGTCTACCTCATACAATACAGGTCTATTATTTTGTGCAAAAAAAAAAAAAAAAAAAAAAAAAAAAAACAGGAACAGGATTCCTGCACCGCACGCTGGAACGCACTAAACAATTAACACCAATTTGCGCTCTTCCTCTCTTTCAATCGAAGCAAATTACACATTCTTTGGCTCAAAGCAGAAGACACATTAAAATCTGGAGCCCCCCATGATCAAAGTTTCACTCGGCGCAATCACGTGCCTCTCTCTCTCTCTCGCTGCCTTTCAGTCCAGGTATGTTCTGGCACAGGCACGCTAATTCACTTTATTTTATTTGCCTGTGAATGGCGTCTCGAGCGCGGCCTAATTTAGCACTTAAACGTTATGGTCAACCTCAGCGGTAATTATAGTTGTATTAAACTGCAGAGTAATGTGAGAAAGTGGAGTCGTTATATTACGTTGTGTTCTCACTTCAAATATTTCACTGTTTGCGCCAACTTAATTGTGTGGGACGCCGGGGTCACGCTGGCGAAGATTACAGTTGGCTCGATTGCTTTACAATGACGGAATGACGCGCCGTGGTTTTAAATAATAAGGCAACGCGTTTCCAGCGAGCGCAGCATCGATTACAAAGTAAGTTCCCTAACAACGTCATGCTGATCACAAGTGTAAAAGTGCAAACATTATATCACAACTAAAACGCTAATTCAATCCCTCCATTCTGTAGCAGGAGCATTGGAACAGCAGGAATAAATAGCCATAGAGGGATCTGTTCTTCCTTCATTGGGAAAATGAGAAATCAAGTGTGGACTGCAACAGCAATGAAGGGTGGAAGAGAAGGAAGGAAGCGCCAGTCAGAATAATAAAAATAAAGTGCCTGTCACAAGTTTTTTTTATATTTTATATGTTTTTTTTTTTGTGTGTCTTTTATGTTATTTTGAGAGACACGTGCATATTCCTTTCGACTATACGCAACAAAATCTGCTATTTTTTGACCAAGCAAATATATAGGGGGTGGAGGTGGTGGCTTACTGTTTAAGGCACTGGAATTTGGATATGAGGCTTGTGTGTGTTAGAGTCCCGGCTATACCAGGCTGCCACTCTCGGGCACTTGAGCAAGGCACTTAAAGCCCAATAGGTGCGGGAATGGGAAGAAAAACATTCCATGGAGGATCTCAAGCCAAGATACGCAAGGTTTAGAAAGGGCTTCCGGCGACCCGACCGGGTAACAAAAAACGGCTACAGAAAGGACAGGTAAGCCTTCAGGTCCTTGCTGCATGCAGGAATAAAACAACATAGAAATGTACAGGTGTTATTTTATGTTATGTACATAGAAATGTTATTTTCATTCAAAAAACAATCTTCCTTATGACTAAAGTGTTCTTCACTAGTTCGATATTTCCTTGCAGGACGGGTGTAGCTCAGTGATTGAAGTGATGGGCTACTGATCAGGCCCGGGATCGCCACTCTTGGGTCCTTGAGAAAGGCCCTTAACTTTGCTCCAGAGGCGCTGTATAATGACTTCCAAAAAAAAAAAACAAACTGCGATATGGGAAGAAAGAACGTCACTGCGCTGTAATGTATATGTGACAAAGGCTAGTTGAATTCGATTTAAGTCATTGATGTAGGTCGACACCTACAGAGCTCAGATGGACGCTGTTCGTTCCCGATGTTTCTTTCACCCGGAACGAGTCTCCAACCTCCAAAATCATCCCCAGACCATAAAGCTTCCAACCTCGTGTGGGTCTGCGAACACCTTCCCTCCTGTTCTCTGTCTTATATATCCCTGTCCTAATGCCTTTCTACTTTGTTTTGGCCTTCTACCCTTCTTTGTTGTATACAAACAAAATAAACCTGCATGTGTCGTGGAGACACTGATAAAAGACTGATCCAAACGTTTGACAGACAATGAAAGAAAGGGATGGTAGACTAGAACGAGGGAAAGCCACACAGAAGAAAGCGTTTCCCGAAGACAGAAAAGGAGAGGAGAAAGGCACAGAAGCGCGAAAGAGAAAAGGAAGTGATAGCGGAAAAGGAAAGAAGCGAAACGTATCTAGTGAATCAACATGCTAGTTTGATCAGAGTCGCTCCTCCTGCAGTGTGTGTGTGTATGTGTGCGTGTGAGGACAAGACAGACACGCGCCAATTACGACTGCTGTACCCAGGTCTGAGAGCAAACAGCACTGCTGGCGGTTTTATAAAACCTCAACACATCATTCCCCCTGCCTTTCATCTGTCTGACATTTCAGAAATAACCCCCCTCCCCCCAACACACACACACACACACACACACAGAGACTGAAGCAATGAAACATAATGCACTCTACTTGCAGTATCTTAATTTAATCTGCACTAAGTGCACACCCACACAGTGAACATGCGCCAAACACGGCGCACTTGTGCATCGCTTTAATCTGATCCTCGCTCGGGTCACACCTTCGCCTAAAACACATCAGACTGTACAGCACAGAAGTGCATTAGAGCCTGATGAACTTCAAACACCAATGATTTTTTCCTTTTTCATTGTTACCGTCCCCGTAATTAAGAAGGCCTCTTGAACCTGATGGAGCCGAGAGCAGTCGCCTGGGAGCGAGCCGAGACGCTTCTGCTTCAAACGAGCGCACGCAAAAGAGGCGCGCAATTCCGGCACGCGGAAAACGCCGCGTTTGAATCGAGTGCTTTGAACTCCATCTTGTGGCTGCGCGTGCTTGATTACGAGACTCTGCTGAGGCTGCTGGGTAATGGCTTTCACCCAGCTGTTTGCAGTGATGGAGGAAGATGAAGGTGAGCGACAGAGGAAAGAGTGGAATAAAGCAGTAAGCAGGAACAAGCCTGCCTGTGTCGTGCGCACCTGTATACATCCATTAGCTGCATTAAAAGCTTTTAATAGTTCACTCTGGGCAGGAACGTGTGTGTGCGTGTGTGTGTGTGTGTGTGTGTGTGTGTTTGTGTGTGAGAGATACTCACAGGTTACACTGGTCTCCTTTAATCCCCTTGGTGGTGCAGAAACACTTCCCGGTCAGCACTTGGCACACATTGGCATGACCATTACACTTACAGGCTGGAGATGGAGAGAAAAGAGAGTATCAGAGGAGAACAAAAAAAAAGAGAGAAAAAAAGAAGCGAGAAAAAGAGATGACGAACACATGGCACCTCAGCAATTAAACTAATTAGACCTACAGAAAGCTGCCTTTTAGCAAGTGAAATCTTAACAGCGGAAAGTGAGTCACCAATCTACTTCAGCGGTAAAAACTTTCTGTAGCAATGTAGACGTAATTATGCATTACTGCCAATAAGCGTAATTAGCGAGAAGACAAACTGACAAATGAGAACTGTATCAGTCAGTCTCCCAGTACCACAATAGTCTAGAGACGCGTCACAGGCAAAGTGGCGCCTTTTACACGATCCGCAGCCGAAGCAACAGCAAGAGCAGTGTGTCTCGGAGTAAAGAGGTGATGAGAGAATATCTCCGTCTCTCCGCGACATTAACGCTAAACGATGGCCTTCAGATCAGACGTGTAAAGATGTGCAGAAGAAAATGCAGCTTGTGCTAGAGAATGGGATGTTTTGATTTAACTATCTGGGTGTTTGTCTGAGTCTGGTCCAGGGAACATGATGGACTAGATTTGGTGCCGCTATAGATCGAGACAGTGCTTTCCTACCCAAAACAGAGCCAAAGAAATGAAATTCCCTCTTCGACAAAATGTCAATTCTGGCTTGAACCGATTTTATCTAAAATCCATTTGTCTGTTCTACACCTGTGCTATCATTCTTTTTCTCCTGGGCTATTCCCTCAGCGTACCTCAAATTCACTTATTTTTTTTGCTTAGGTATCATTCTGCTTAAATATGTGCCCTACAATTGACTGTGTGATATATATATATATATATATATATATATATATATATATATATATATATATATATATATATATATATATATATATATATATATATATATATATATATATATATATATATATATATATATATATATATATTATATATATAGGGGGGTACTCGTTGATCTGTTTCTTAAGGCGCGTTTGTAGCCTGATTTTCAGTGTAAATCGGAACATAAAAAATTGTGTATATAAAATATACTGTAAAGTACTGTACATACAGTGCTATAATAAAATGTAACAGTTAATGACATAAAAAAGTATTAAAAAAAGAGAAAACAATTCCTTACCACAGGAATTAAAGTAAATATTAATAAATAAATAAATAAAAGAGAGACCAATTCCTTGCCTTTATGTATTTGGTTATATAGGGAGCGACGTCGTCCTCTTCACCCTGCAACCTCAACAAAGCGGATTCTTACGTCGCGCGCCTGAAACTAGTTTGCGCTTGTTAACGTCTCTTACGGCGCTAAACCGTGTAATATTATTTTTTATATTTTTATGGGGGCGCGTCCGTAACCAGGAAACAACGTAAGTTGAAACCGGCGTAACCTGAGGACTCCCTTTATATATATATATATATATATAAAAATACATACACACACATGGGGCAGTGGCGCTCAACCTTCCATGATAGCCAGCCCTGAGGACAGAGGAATAAGGGCCTTGCTCAAGGACCCAAGAGTGGCAGCTTGGTGATACCGGACCTCGAACCCCCGACCTTCCAATCAGTAACCCAGTGCCTTAACTACTGGGCTCTCCAAAATGCCTTTAAACAGGGTTGTATCTCAATGGTGCTGGGTTACTGATAGGAAGGTCGGGGGTTCGAGCCCCAGTATCGCCAAGCAGCCACTCTTGGGTCCTTGAGCAAGGCCTTTAACCCTCATTCTCCTGTATCATGGTTGACCCTGTGCCCACCTTCCAAACCAACTGAGATATGCGAAGAAAGAGTTTCACTGTGCTGTAATGTATATGTGACAAATAAAGGCCATTTTATTCTAAAGAAATCTGTATATTATAACATATCGCCTCTTCACATCTTTCATAGAAATTCCATTTTCTTTTGTATTGTTTTGTTTTTTTCACAGCATGAAACCAGAGATCTATATTTAGCGTCCAATTTGAGCTCTGTGTAAACTATTTGTTCACCGCTCCAGCAAACCCCATCTGTATACACCTGCCATGCACTTAGTGTAACAGCACAGTTTTAGATTAACACCTATAAGAATGTTCGTGCTGTGCACAAACGCTGAGTGACTCGGAACAAAACAGCCTCTGAGAGGAGACCCCGGTGCACTGCTGGGCCACAGAGATCTGTTTAAAACGAACAGAGCCGGAGGCTACACGACACCTCTCGCCCCTGCCCGACAACGTGCAACACACTTACAAAGCAACGGCGCGCCTGCCGAGACCTCGAAACGCACGTATATATGCGACTTCACGTGGGAGAGATTCGGATTATTTTTCATTACGGCGGCAGCACGTAAACCTTTCCTCCCACATCGAAACGCGCCGGCTCCTGTACGACCTTAACACAAATCACACTCTGTGTGGGTTTACTCAGACCGCTATTGTGCACCGCTAACTGCCGAGTCTGATGATGCCTCCCGTTGGCTGAACGCCTCACTGACCTTGACACTTCCCGCCGTTGGTGGGGTCGCCGTGATAACCAGGCATGCAGGTTTCGCAGTGTGGGCCGGTGGTGAGGTTGCGACACTGCTCGCACACGCTCCCGTTCACACAAGTGCTGTGGCCGTTGCACTGGCACGCTGGAGGGACGGAAGGAGAAGAGATTAAACTCCCGGCCTGCACCTGTAAACAAACACTCGAGGCTCTTCCGCTGTTTATTTCACCACAGCGCAAGAACGGAGATCGCGGGTTGCGGGTGTGTGTTCTTACCAGGGCACTGTATAAAGGCCCACTCGTAGCCTCGCTCCTTGGGGCAGATATTTGTATCCAGCACCATGTCCTGGCTGTGTTTGGCTGGGTTCTTCATAGGGCCACGGTACGAGCCCTCCACACACTGCCCCTTGCCCGTGTTCGTCGGGTCTCCACACCAACCGCAGTCAGGCTGCTCCAAACACTGACCGCACGTCCGAAAACCGGAACAATTCTGAGCTGGAAGGGTAAAATGGAGGGGGCGGGGAGCAAAAAAAATACTATAACAATATAAAATAGATCTCCTGTCAGCCATACTTCTTAGCTCCGTAATTGCTTTCTGACATGGCAGCATTGAGAAATGATATTTTCTAATTAGCAAGCCAACAGCGAGGCTCAGGTCAATAAGGCTATACGGCTATAAATGCACATTGTGGGATATAATTACATTTAATGACTATACAGGAGAGCATTTCTGGAATCGATTCTTTTTCACATCATGTGTCTGATTCATCACACACACACATTGACACACACACACACACACACATTGACACTTGCTAATCCCAGTCATAGAAATTACTGCTTGTAGGGTAGCAGCTACATTTAGCACACAAAACCATCCCACAATGAACTTTTGAAACTTGTACATACACAGCTAAAGCATGAGGTGACGTGGCTTTGACAAGAGGGTTTATATCCGCATTGCTCATTAACATCACACACACTCTCATACACCAATTCCCAGTACCTCCTCTGTGTGTTCATGAATATTTCGGTCTAATATTTGTGTGGCGGTGACAATACAAGGCCTTTTCTACATAAAATATCAAACTAAAAATCAATACAGTGGATTTAAGAGCGTACCAGTACCCTTGTAATACAAGGGTTGCAGTACAAACACTGTTGTTATTTCATTAACATTAATTACTGAACACTACCGTATTGTACTGTACTAACTTCATCATAGTGCATCTTGTGTAGTACATTCTTAGTCCTGTATTATTATTATTATTATTATTTATTGCGGAAATGCGGAACTTTAAATACGCCAGCATCCACTCTTCTCAAAGGGGAATTACCCAGTAAAGAATGTTTTCCTCTTTTCGATATGAAGGCACAACTATTAAATAATATTAGTGCATATTAGTTGTATTATCGCTTTTAAAAGTAATATTTTTGCTCGTCCGGAACGGATTCTCCGAATTAATATAACTTCTTACGGGGAAATTCGTTTCAGTAATATGAGATTTTCGGCTAACGAGCTACATAAGGTACCACAGTACTTATTAATATTCATTTCACTACTGCAGAGGCGAGCAGTATTGTGTATCTTGTAGGCATGGTAAGATTTGAATAAGAGTTAACAAACACCGATTTAAAAAAAAAAAGAGAAAAAAGTATACATTGGATACGAGGGGCTCGGTGGCTTAGTGGTTATCACGTTCGCCTAAGATCTCCAGGGCTGCGGGTTCGAGTCCCGCCTCCACTATGTGTGTGTGGAGTTTACATGTTCTTTGTCCCTAGTGTGTGTGTGTGTGTGTGTGTGTGTGTGTGTGTGTGTGTGTGTGTGTGTGTGTGTGTGTGTGTGTGTGTGGATGCTCCATGTGATGAGTTGGCACTCTATACAGGGTGTATCCTGCCTTGATGCCTGAAGACGTCCGAGATAGGCACAGGTTCCCCATGACCCGAGAGAGAAGTCGGATAAAGCAGTAGAAGATGAATGAATGAATGAATTGGATACGAATTGGCATTAGGAACAAATTTTAATGTTCAAATTTTATAGAATCTTTTTTGGGGTTTTTTTGCACTACAAAGTTTGTGAAAGAACCATGTGCACTAAAGAAAGTTTATGATTTGCTGCCTTTCTGAACCAAAGGCACAAAAGCGGACATGGTGTACCAGCATGAATTGCAAAGCATCATATTTTTCCATTGCATCATGTTGAATCAAATCCAAATCGGCTCTCCCTGCGTCGTAATAGCGCTGAATCGGATTGCATCACTTACATCTTTAATGTATCGTTTCACTGCATCGAGATGTGAATCGCATCAGCCCCAAAACAGGATACTAGGGATGCGCTTTTTTTGTGTGTGTGTCTCCAAAGAACAAGTGAGAGACAAAAAAATATATATTTATAAACACACATCCCCCCCCACGCCCCTCTTTTTTTAAAAGCAGTGACACGAGTGCACTGTGAGATGAGTGGTAAGTAACTGTCGCTTCGCAAGATGGAAAGATTCATTTCTGGTGACAAAAATATTTCCCCGAGTCTCCGATTTACAGACTCGCACCCACCCACTTCTGCATGAGAGATTTTAATTCTTTTTCCATCACAGTGAGCAGTTCGATTCAGGGAGTGAAAAAAGCCTGGTGCTGGCGCGCTCACACAAACACATGCATACACACCGACACACCTGTCATTTTGTTTGCAATGAAATTCTCTCGCTGACAATAAGAAATATGAGACGCTGACAGTTTCACTGGAGCTTTTCTTGACGACAAGATTTTCAATATCTCCGAAAAAAAAAAAAAGAATATCTCCTCGAAAAGAAAAATCCTAGTATTAATGTACTTTAATCTGCAATTAAAAATAAGTGGATCAGCTCAGCGGAGAAATATAAAGCAATACGAGTCGTGACATCAAATCACGAGAATGCT
>JACRUU010000015.1:28704271-28799271 GCA_030449085.1 Kryptopterus vitreolus | reverse complement strand
TACTTGTGTTTTTACTACATTTATATAAGCACTGCAATTACAACATCCTTTATTTAACCCCCCCCCCCCTTCTACTTGATATACTGTGTATCTGACCAATGATATTTGACTAATTGGACCATTTTCTTCCATATGTTTAATACAAATGCAGCTCCACTGGCCTGCACACAGTCTCAGCAGAGGTTAATGCACCATAACACCGGCACAGATCTAGTGTCACGGGTGGGGATGAAAAATGATGCATCATGAATTTGCCATCGAAAACAGCAAACGGTTTTAGTGACAGTAAAAACGGAATGCATTCGAGATGTTTTGATCTCATTAGCTTGGTTCCGGGAAGCTAATCCATCATCCAGCAAATACATGTGCATGGAAATCACCAACGTGGTTAAAAAGACCGTGAGGGTTTTGTTTTTTTTTTTTCGCGTCGAACGTCTTACCGGGGAGCGCATGGCACTCGTGTTGCTGGTGATCCCACTGGCAGTTAAGGTTTAAAGTGCAGCTCTTGCAGTTGGCCAGCTTGCTGCAGATCTGCTCGTTTCTGATGGAGCATTTGGTGAAGTTTCTCACACTCTGCAAAGAAAGGGGGGGGGGGAGACACATATAACTTATTAAAAAAGAACGGTATTAAAAACGGTGGAACGGCACGGCTCTCCGGCTCCCTCTACGCCTCTACGTACAGCAGTGCAGTTGCTGAGGGCTGAGATGCACTTCTTGTCGTCACACCACTGACAGCCATTAGTGTTTGCCGTACAACTCGTGCAGTCGGAGAAGCGGTGACATCTCTCATCCACGGTAGCTAAAGGAACGGACGAGAGGATACGAGGTCAGAATAAGAAAGAGGAATAACTGCACTACAAAGCCAGAGGAGCCGCGGCATTTCAAACCGACTCGTGTCTAAACCCCCTGTCTGAGCGCATTAATGTCGGAATAGGGAAGTCGGGCGACCTTAAATTGCTCCAAAAATGAACTGCAGTGAAACTTCTGCAGGAGATTTTTTTTTTAAACACATTCGAAGAGGGAAAAAGCTACGAAAAGGAACAATGAGCGCTTCAAACGCTCGTCTCGCATATCCATTTACACCGAATCAATAGCCTTCAAACTACCGGCCTCGTATAAAGCATCAAAGCGGTGCCTGCTCACATCTGTCACCTTCACCACACAGTAGTGTATAATTAAAAGAAGTATCACCCCATAACCTTTAGAGGAAAAACAAGACTCCCAGCATACAGCAGAACCATTGCAGACTGGAGGTTTCGAGTTTCAGATTAAACCATTATCAGGGCTTAGCACCACCTCTACACAGCCAGAGGGGGCACACATGAGTATTATGCGTACCCCACTGCATTAGGGCGTGCATTTGTGTTAAAGGCATAGAATTCCCAATAGCTGTTCACGATCAAAGAGGGACGGCAAAAAGCAGTGTTCTCTCTCTCTCTCTCTCTCTCTCATTACCACAGCTATAATGTGTGTGTGTGTGTGTGTACATCTCAAAAAGAATACACAGGTGATCAGGTGACACAGAGCTATCAGCTAGCTTATCAAAAAACCCAATCGCTATGGGACCGAGCGCACACTGTTCTATAAATAAGAAGCAACGCTGATTCTGTTCTTTCCGTCGCCGAAATCAAGGCCACACAGTCGGCGTGTTTTACTGCCTCAATAAACACACGCTTTTATTGTCGCCGTTCCCGATAATGATTTTTCCCTCCTTTCCAAAATGAAAGGCATTGTGGGGAAATGTGTGTCCTACGTTCAATCTATATTTGCTCTAGTTTTAAACCGTATATATATTTCATAGAAAAATTAACCTGTGACATCCAGCAGCGATTCTCCTATAACTGCACATACACCGAATGTTTTATATTGCTTAAATAATATAGATTTTATGCCGCGAAATAATATTTACTTGCAATTCGTCTATCAATAAATATTTTGGAGGCGTTTCCACATTTGTCCAACGATTCAAGTATTTTATTACTTTTATATGCATTATACGATCATATTATTAGTTGAATGAATACATATGGAACTAAAATGCAACTTTATCAATTCACTGATGCATAAGAATAAATGCGAAAAACAAAAAAAAAACCCCAAAACAAATTTTAATGTTTATTTTTCTCTCTTTCTGCGTAGCCGGGAATCAAACCACAGCGGAATTCTGATTTATATTACATTTACGAACATACATTTTATAGCTGTGGTACAGTAGAACATTTTATCGCTTGCGGCATCTATATATCTGTTCCTTAACCTTTCTGACTTTTTCCCATCTCATAAGAAATATAAAATGTTAAATAAATGTTAAATAAATCAATTTATTATTAGATAACATATCAAATTATTAGACATCATCATCATCATCATTATGCGAGCATAATTTAGGTGAAGGTGATAGTTCATTGGTTAAGGCATTGGGCTCTGGACCGAATTCCCAGCACCGTCGAGCTACCACTCGCCCCCCAATTTCTCAGTCTGGGTCAGGGTTTCCCAAGGTAGTGCCTTCCTAGTGCCGGATAAATGGAGAGGGTTGCTTTAGGAAGGCGCCATAATAATACATGGATTATCCGCTGTGGCGACCAATAAGGGGAGCAGCCGAAAGGGGGGTACAACATTTAATTTATGCCAAAAAAAATGATGCAAAAATGGCTTCATTTACATTGTGAGCGTAGTGATTTGTCAAGCTATAAAAAACCATAAGTGTCATAAGATTCAGAAAGACAGGGCTGTGATAGAAATGTTCATATAATTAACCGACATGCAGCTCCACAACCCCTTAACCCTGTGTGTGCTGCAGGATGAACAGGCATGGCATGTCTGCAACAGCACGTACCAGGCTTTGCAGGGCAGAAGGATGCAGGTGTGCTCCCAGAAAAACTGGACTCCCAGGAGGCACAGCGATTCTGTCTCCAAACACAGCGCACCCCCGGACCCGCACCTTCGCATTGCTCCTGCCCCACGAATGCCTCGCAGCTGGGGGGCCGGTAGATCAGCACATCATTCAACAACACACTGGAGAATCCACCGAACACATACATGGACCTGCAGAAAGAGAGAGAGAGAGAGAGAGGAAGAGAAGCGAGTGTGTGTGTGGTAGGTGTTAGATATCACACCACTTTATAAACACGCACCTCATGCAGTGGGAAAAACAAGTTTGGCTTGAATGTAATACAATGGAAATGGTTTTCAAATAGTATCTACAAAATCAAAGCAGCTCAATCTTGTACCCGTTTGGTAAAAAGGATGAAACGCTGGACCCCTTCGTGACCTAAACATTATCACGTAGCTACTAACCCATTACTGGTGACAGCCGTGTGGCCAAAGCGATTAACATCTCTGTGCAGGTTTGGTCTGGGGAGGACCTTCCACTCATCGCACGCTGTGGACAACGAGAAATCCATTAGCTTGCAAAACTCTTACTAGTAAATTATCATCGCAGGCACAATTAACCCTCGCAGCCCTCAACTGTTTTCAAGCAGGTTCCAACCAATTCTGACAACAAATGTTTGCGCAATTATTCACACACAGGGTCTCCTCCTGCTGGACAGGCATCATTTAACGCTGTTACAATGTGTAAAACAAAATGGTTAGTATGGGTGGAGGAGTATTCTATTTCTATCCTTTTATTTCTCTACCATCTTACCGCAGATAATAAACTCGCACAGATGAAATTGTAACCGTTAATTATAAACATATTTTATTCAAAATGCCTCTTTCTTAGGCATTACACTAAATAAGTAAAAAGTAAACACAAGTGTCAAACAAACTGTACACTGTAATGAGTGTAATTTCGTACCTTACTATATACACACACACACACACACACACACACACACACACAAATATATATATATACAGACGTGGACAAAATTGTTGGTACCCTTTGGTCAATGAAAGAAAAAGTCACAATGGTCACAGAAATAACTTTAATCTGACAAAAGTAATAATAAATAAAAATTCTATAAATGTTAACCAATGAAAGTCAGACATTGTTTTTCAACCATGCTTCAACAGAATTATGTAAAAAAATAAACTCATGAAACAGGCATGGACAAAAATGATGGTACCCCTAACTTAATATTTTGTTGCGCAACCTTTTGAGGCAATCACTGCAATCAAACGCTTCCTGTAACTGTCAATGAGACATCTGCACCTCTCAGCAGGTATTTTGGCCCACTCCTCATGAGCAAACTGCTCCAGTTGTGTCCGGTTTGAAGGGTGCCTTTTCCAGACTGCATGTTTCAGCTCCTTCCAAAGATGCTCAATAGGATTGAGGTCAGGGCTCATAGACGGCCACTTTAGAATAGTCCAATTTTTTCCTCTTAGCCATTCTTGGGTGTTTTTAGCTGTGTGTTTTGGGTCATTGTCCTGTTGCAAGACCCATGACCTGCGACTGAGACCAAGCTTTCTGACACTGGCTAGTACATTTCTCTCTAGAATTCCTTGATAGTCTTGAGATTTCATTGTACCCTGCACAGATTCAAGACACCCTGTGCCAGACGCAGCAAAGCAGCCCCAGAACATAACAGAGCCTCCTCCATGTTTCACAGTAGGGACAGTGTTCTTTTCTTGATATGCTTCATTTTTTCGTCTGTGAACATACAGCTGATGTGCCTTGGCAAAAACTTCGATTTTTGTCTCATCTGTCCACAGGACATTCTCCCAGAAGCTTTGTGGCTTGTCAACATGTAGTTTGGCATATTCCAGTCTTGCTTTTTTATGATTCGTTTTCAACAATGGTGTCCTCCTTGGTCGTCTCCCATGTAGTCCACTTTGGCTCAAACAACGACGGATGGTGCGATCTGACACTGATGTTCCTTGAGCATGAAGTTCACCTTGAATCTCTTTAGAAGTCTTTCTAGGCTCTTTTGTTACCATTCGGATTATCCGTCTCTTAGATTTGTCATCAATTTTCCTCCTGCGGCCACGTCCAGGGAGGTTGGCTACAGTCCCATGGATCTTAAACTTCTGAATAATATGTGCAACTGTACTCACAGGAACATCTAGTTGCTTGGAGATGGTCTTATAGCCTTTACCTTTAACATGCTTGTCTATAATTTTCTTTCTGATCTCTTGAGACAGCTCTTTCCTTTGCTTCCTCTGGTCCATGTCGAGTGTGGTACACACCATATCACCAAACAACACAGTGATTACCTGGAGCCATATATATAGGCCCAATGGCTGATTACAAGGTTGTAGACACCTGTGATGCTAATTAGTGGACACACCTTCAATTAACATGTCCCTTTGGTCACATTATTTTCTGTGTTTTCTAGGGGTACCATCATTTTTGTCCATGCCTGTTTCATGAGTTTATTTTTTTACATAATTCTGTTGAAGCATGGTTGAAAAACAATGTCTGACTTTCATTGGTTAACATTTATAGAATTTTTATTTATTATTACTTTTGTCAGATTAAAGTTATTTCTGTGACCATTGTGACTTTTTCTTTCATTGACCAAAGGGTACCAACAATTTTGTCCACGTCTGTGTATATATATATATATATTTTTTTTTTTAATTAAGTGTGTGTGTGTGTATATATATATAAAACACACTTATAAAAACACTAGTATTAATATATGTAAATTTAACAGTACTGTACTTAACATGGAATGTAGGAATTGTAGCTCTAATGTGTTATGCGCATATTTAATGCACATCCACATAAAAGAGATCATTTTTTGGTATTAGATTTACCTAAAAATGTCAATTTGGTCGAAAGCAGACCGTTTACGAAAGCTATTTAAGGGGATCAGAGAAATTGCAAGAAAACAGACACGACTGAAAGATTCGACCAGTCAAACAATAAAAGACAAATAAACAGTACATACCGATATCATAGGCCAGGAAGTCAGCAGAGAAGCATTTAGCACCATTGCTCAGGGACGTATCATTGTGAGTGTTCCCTCCGAAGATGAGCAGAGTTCCTCCCAGCAGCACCGCCGAGTGGAGGTAACGCGGGTAACCGCTCTCCTTCAGAATAGTCCTAAACACAACAAGACAAACTCTGCAAGGTCTGCAATATTTTATTCTTTTATCTGCGTCGTGAGAATTCAGGTCATATTTACGCCAGCGAACAAACTCTAATAGTCCCTGTGTTGACAAAAAAATTACAAGCAACTCACTTTAATTGTTATATTTATACAGCCCTTTAAACAATGGACACTGCCGTAACGTAGCTTTACACAAATCCACATATAAGTTGAAAACGTCGCGTACCGAATGAGGAAAGGCGGGTTCTAAACACTTGTTTGTTCTTTTCCCCCATTCTATTATATAATCTTTGGTTGCACTTTGCACTAGAGAAAACATTCAACGTAAAGAATCCCTGAATCCCAAAGACGGACCATAATAATAATAATGATAATAATAATAATAATAATAATAATAATAATCCAAAAATGACGGAATCGATAGGAATATATGTTTATGACTGAGCGTGTCCGCGTGCACTCACCAGACGCGAGTGTGTACCTCATAATGGTACAGGTCATCTACAAGGCTATACTTATTAGCAGGCAGGGACTTGTAGCCTCCGTGGACGTACACACTACGGCTCCTCGCATCGTACACACTGCTGTGGCCGTAGCCGCCCTGAACTGTGGCTCCTCTCGTCTCAGGAACCAGCCATATGTTTGTTTCTGTGGTTAGAGCGAGCAAAACATCATGCAAAATAAGTGTTTGTGTGTGTGTGTGTGTGTGTGTGTGTGTGTGTGTGTGTGGATAGCACACAGCTATAAAGACAATAAAATATTTCTTTCATTATTGAGTTTGCTTAATAACCAACATCTGGTATGTTAATGACAGCAGAACTTTCTTACTTCAGTAGGTTAATCATAACCAGAGAAAGAATTATCTGATAAACTCTTCTTGGAATTATTAAGAATGCCGATGGAGCTACACTGCCATCTACTGCTCCTGTGATGTAACTGCACTTAATCCTTCTAAACATCATGTCGAGTCATTCATTATGACGGAGGGGTGCAGCTCAATGGTTAAGGCTCTGAGATACTGAGCCACATTCTATTAATGTACAAACAACCAGCTGGGTTTTTAATTCACAAACTGAAGCCTTTGAATAGACTGTATGTGGACCTCATAACACAGTTCCACACCAGCTTCACCGCACCTGAACCGCTCCTATCGCACACTTACTGAGGTTGTACTCCTGTACGTTGCTGATGTAGCTGTAGATGGAGGAGTAGCCGAAGATGACTACCATTATCACGTCTCCTGTGTCCAGTTCGGCTATGTGTGCGGAATGCCCTTCTACTGCGTACACCTGACCGTGAGCCGGCGTGGAAGGGGACTGCTGAGTCCACGACTTGCTCTGCATATTAAACACCCACAGTTCGTCTGTAACGTTGCCGGAGCCCATCTCCAACTTTCCTCCAAACATGTAGAGTTTATCCTGCACGCACGCACACACACACACACACACACACACACACACACACACACACAGAATAATCATTATAATTATAAGGACTACAAAGGTGGAGCGAATTTAACAGCAATTTTTTAAAAAAGCTATAAAGCCTTAAACGGTCTCAGAAAAAGTGTTTTATGGGAAAGACGTATTCCATCACATACGCAAGTAGATAAAAGGCTTTAGCTCAAAATAGAAAAGTGGATTAAATAAATAATATATCGCTCCTGCACACTATTGTTCTGCTAAATTTACAGCAGGAGTCATTTACTGAACGGTTAAATCTGACCACAATCCACAAGTTGAATGAGCCTACAATAAAACAAGGGCTGCAGACGAATCAACTCAACCCTAACCTTTACTTATACACACTCTCTGCATGACTATATCACCACAAGAATAGTGTCTTGTCCAAAAGGCAAATTTAAGAAGTTACACTCAGCCCACAAAAAAAAAATAAGTCACTCGGCTCAATATACAACACCCGTAAAAACCATCAATACACTATACTACAACATTATAAACCATCAACGATGTATCGCAACACACAAACAAACACAAGGGAGACAATACAGTACCAGTGCATACAAATTGTGCATATAGTGTTTCATTAATAGTTGCCTGATGGGTCAGCATACGGTCCATGCACTGAGAACCAGCACATGTTACACCTTTAATACTTATTTTTTTTATTCTTTATTTTTAAAAAAAATCTACCTTCAATTGACTTCTTTTTTTGCAAAAGAAAGTTGGTTTAATCAAATATGATTGGTTAAAAATAAACAAATAGAATTAAAAAATCTCAAATATTTTTTTTCCTCTTTATTACTTTATTATAAAGGATATAGAAACAGTGACAAACCTGACAATGCATTATAAAACATATTAAAATACACATAATCGAAACTCAAATGTAGACACTATCCAGACTCCAATATCACATTTCTATATGGTAAGAGAACTAAACAATAGGGGAACCGTTATCTGAAGCGTTTCATGCTTATTGGTGAGGATTTACACATGAGACGCTTCAGCATCATAGAGACGTACGAGTGAATAAAGCGATGACCTACATAAAGCTGCCCACATTCAAATACTCGCCTATTTTGTTACGTCTTAAACCCACCGACGATGCAACATCACCATGTCTCACCGTTTTCTCAACTCACACGCTTTCTGACATATTGACGTTTCAAGAGTTGTGTTACCTGATAGTGTGCGAGTGAGTGGCCGTATCTCGACACAGGCCCACTACTGCTAGCCATGGTGTTCCAGGTGCCACTGTCCAGATTGTAGCTGCAGAAAGAAAGGAACAAAAGAGGAAAGAAAAGAAAGACTTTTATGATCTTCACTTAATGAGTTACACTGAATGATGTGAATGAATTCACCAGGTACTCACTTTAGAATCATCTGGAAGTTGCTATAGTTAAATGTATAGCCACCAACCACCCACATGACCTTCTCCTGAACCACTGCTTTGTGAGAAGCCCTGCCTAGTGATGTGCCAAACGTCTTCACTGTGGGCATGACCCAGTATGACTCAGTCGACGGCACAGAGAGGGAGCAATCTGGACCTGAGAGACAGAAAAACAGACAGTATTATATAATATATATATATATATATATATATATATATATATATATATATATGTGTGTGTGTGTGTGTGTGTGCAACACTTTGGGACTACAGAAAGTAGCTCATTTACATTACATAAACTGTCCCCAAATTATTTTCCAAGCGGCCCAAAATGTATGACCCCCAGGCTCCTTTACACGACCTCACAGGGGACCGTGTGATTTGAAAGTGGGAGAATAATTGTGTCCTTGGCGCACACTTCTCATCGAGACTGCTACTACAGGACAAAACCACTAACACCTAATCACCAGTAGAGGGAGACACGTGAATATTTAGAACATTATTGCTCTCTGGGGGAGCAGAAACTGCATCATATTTACACCACAGATAAGAAGAAAAGCACAAAAGGTCAGAGGAGAGAAGAAATGAGGGTGAGACGTCAAATATAAAAGAGAGGTGGAAGGATAAGATAGAATAAAACGTATCTTATCTAGAACGTGTAAGAGTGGTGAAGTAAGCAGAGTAGGTGGTTATGGATAAATGTGATGAGGAGAAGATGGTGGCGGAGCGAGCGAGAGAGAGAGAGCGAGAGAGGGAGAGAGAGAGAGAGAGAGAGAGAGAGAGAGAGCGAGGGTTGTGGAGAGGAGATGTGGGGAGAGATGATGATGGAGGAGTGAAGAAGGTGGAGGAGAAAAGATGTGATGAGGAGAGAAGATGTGAGATGCGAAAAGAAGGTGAAGGTGAGGAGATGTGTGGAGGAGAGAGAAGATGGTTGAGGCGGTAGAAAATGGGAGGAGAGAAACTGGCTGAGGAGAAATTAGAAAAATAGGAGAGGAACAGGAGTCAACAGAAAAATGAAGATACCGAGGCACAGAGAGGAGAGGAAAGGGCCAGACGAGAGAAGAAAAGTAGGGAAATATAGATGTGTGAAGAGCAGAGGGGAGAGAGGGGGGGAAAAGTGCAAAAAGGAGAAGAAAGAGGAGTGAAATTGAGCAGGACAGAATGGACTGAAGTACCTTGCCAGCTGTCATTGCAGACGCACAGCTTTTCCCCAGTGAGGTCGCAGTAGCCGTGGTCCGGGCTGCCACAGTTGTTCCTGCAGTAAGGGATGTCACAGGCCTTGCCCTTCCAGTATTTATCACACTCGCAGTACACTCGACTCGCTATGGAGTTGGAGGTGGTGCATTTGCCGTGGCCCGAGCAGTTATTCGGGCAGGAGTTGATCCTTTTAAAAGAAAGAAATAGAGGACAATGAAATAGGGATAAAACCCTGATGAAATGAATGCGGATAAGCCCCATTGGTTTAAATTTTATATGTACATTTAAATTTATATATGTACATATATATATGTACGTATATATATATATATATATATATATATATATATATATATATATATATATATATATATATACACATACACACACACACACCACACACACACACACACACACACACACATGTATGATGTGCATAAAGGAGATGAGACGACTGTGAATACAGAATGTATCAGTAGGTATATTCATTCATCATTAGGTATAATTCCCTTTCTTTCAGTATTCCAAAACATAATTCCCTTTATGTAATGCTGAGTGTCCCAGTTGTTTGCAAGCTCCATTAGCACAGGTTTAACCCAAAAAAAAAATGCTTAATGTTCCTTTCTATTAAAAAAGACTTCAATTATTAAAGCATTATTCCTTTTAGATCTGCACTATGGGCGTGTCACACATGCTGCACTTGTGCTATTCTTGGGCTCCTGCATATCTGCCATTACTCACGAATAAAAGATCTCGAATCCAGTCAGGTTGTAGGCTGCGTCACTGAAAAAGTGCAGGAGTGCATAGCCGGAGTTGGTCTCCACTTCAGGGACCGTCTCGTTCCCCGGAACCTCTGGCACAATGAGACCACTGTAGGCCAGGAACAATTAAACGTTAGACAACCTGACATCATGTTTCATTCGATAATACAGTATTAAAAAAAAAAAAAAAAAAAAAAAAAAACTCCATTTATCATCCTGAGCAGCGAGCCTCAACAGCCCCATTCATTATGATCACAAAGCTCCCAGAGCAGAAACCACTGAGTCAGCGGTGAAGAAGAAAAAGGGTAGGAGGGACACCACTCACCTGAACACGGCGACTAGAGGAGCGTAAATGGAGTCTCCGTCGTAGACGTACATGTGGTCCCAGCTACATTCGGTCGCAAAGTGGTTAAAACGCAACCTCAGCACTGCATTCGGGCTGCAAAATAAAAGCAGACACTTCGTTTGTTTTTGTTTTTCCTCCACCATTCTTTGTATCTGACTAATCTGTAAGACAGCATTACAACAGACTTGTGTGTGTGTGGTGTGTGTGTGTGTGTGTGTGTGTGTGTGTGTGTGTGTGTGTGTGTGTGTGTGTGTGTGTGTGTGTGTGAGTCAGATTGTGGCTCTCCGCGCCTTTCCTGATAACATGGCGCGGATAATAACAGACCGTGTGCGCTAACGTCGCAACTCTACACGACTAGGAGGGTGGCAGACAGTGCAGGCGTTATGGAGCAGGTGAAGCGAGATATGTACAGGTGTGTATATATATATATATATATATATATATATATATATATATATATATATATATATATATATATATATATACACACATATACATACGCACACTCAGAGGCGGACACTTACTAGCCCTCGATCAGCCAGGTGCACTTAGTTTTGTACTTGTAGTTGATGGGGCCATCTGTCAGATACCCTGATGAATCAGTCAGCCTGAAAGACAAAATTCAAGGATTCAAAATACAATACAAGTAAACGTGTAAATTGTGCTTTTTCGTTGCAAATATATTGATTTCACTTCATGACCATATTCAAGTTTTAGTCTCCGTCTAGGATTTTGAGCGCAGCGTCACTGTTTTTTTTATTGTTATTATTATTAATACATCTGAAAACGTACACAGCAATGTGAAGTGTGTTTAATAATAGTAAAAAACAATAACATTTGCGGTGGGTCGCAATACGAACTTTAACGTACATTTTGTTTTGCGCTATGCATTCTTAACAGCTTTATGTTCAAGAATTTGTTGAAATTTCTTGACGCAAACACGTCTGTCTTACCAAAATGGGGACTTTTTTTATTTATTTATTTTTTTCCTATTTATTTTATATACATTTTATACATTTTAATAAATTAATACATTTTACAAATTATACATTTTATTTGTGCCTATTTAACCAATCAACATAATATTAATGTTATGTATTTTATGTAAAAAAAAAATTACACACAAATGTTAATAATAATAATAATAATAATAAATAATAATAATAATAAACTGCTTTAATAAAAAAAAAATAAAAAATGACCAGCTATATTATGTTTTGCACTTCTTCCCCATTAACTGTACCAAATTTGAACCAAACCATATAGTTTGTGTACCGTTACAACAACACACCCCTACACTCACACCCACACCCACACACACACACACACACACACACACACACACACACACACACACACACACACACACACACACACACACACGCAAGTATATTTCAGAATGGTTACACAGGCTCTTTGTAAGGGAAGCACTGGTTTACTGCAATTATTCATGACCAGATGGACTCAAGTTCGTGTGGGAGCAATTCTAGGATGATTCACAGAGCAGCAAAGCCAATCAGTTCACTACCCCCCCCCCCCCCTCCCCCACACACCATACCACCACCACCACCACCACCACCACCACCACCCGTTCCGCACCAATGAGAGACAGGAACCCTGTGGAGCGACAAAACACGGTTCTAGGTTGCGTCACCGCAGAACTCAAGCTGCGTGTGCCATGGGCTGCACTGCCTAACGCCAGCATGTTGCATTGTTTGCTTAAAGAGGGCCTTTGTCTGTTGCTGTCAGCTCGAGAGAGGGAATCTTTATAAACAATGCCTGCAATATTCTCGAGACGCGCTCTTACACAAACACGCTTAAATCTTCTCCGATAGCCACGCAGTCCTCAAAGCGAATTTCGAAAAGGGAAATCAATTCGCGGCTCTTTAAAAAGATCTCTTTGTCCCATGTTTATCGTTGGCTCTTGAAGGAAAATTAGGATAAGAGGGAAAAATTCTACCTATAAATTAAACCAATCACGTCTATATTCCACAGGTGTATAATATTTCCTCATGGATTCTGAAGCAGATGCACAGCGGAGAGAAGCAAATGAGTAAAAAGGAAAACCATCCTATGGGTCGAAAATGATATTTTCTAGGCCAATGAACTCGCCGGTTAATCAGAAAGTCTTTTCCTGACAACGTTTACTCATTGCAAATGAGCGGTTATGGATTAAGAGCCTTGCGCAATGACGCTTTATTACGACTTTACAAATAGAGCAGGCCAATGCAAATGCCTCACAGGCAAGGGGAGCAATACAATACCCATAGATCACTCGCAAGCCCTGGATGTTTTGGGATCCTAAACACAAATCTAAAAATGCAATAAATATACAGATACAAGTTACACTATATGGACAAAAGCATTGGGACACCTGACTTCCTGCCATATGCAGTTCTTCTCCTAATCTGTTACCACAAAATTGGATACCCAATACTACAGGATGTCTGAAGCGTTACATAGGAAACCTATGAAGGTCTTCTTTATATGGGGTGGAGTTTTACTAGAGCTCTGACCTCAACCTTACGGAACATTTATGGGATTTATTTTATATTTCATTTTTGTGTACTACTACTTTTTAAAGTAGATTTTTAGAATATGCAATTTGACTTTTACTTGAGTATGTTATTTTTCTTTTTAATATTGTACTTCGATATGATTTAAATCATATTCGCTACCTAGTAAAATAAATAAGAAAATATTGCGCCCCGTAAACAGCCGCAATGATTGATTGATGGGCGGAAGATCAAACCCGCTAAACTCACAGGAACGATGGAGACGGACGAAATAGACGCGGGTCCAGATGAAAGTGAAATGCTATGACATTCTCATGAAGCAAAACCCATATTTAAGCGACCACTTGGATCTCAAGTGCAAGAAAGGGCAAGATCATTTAAATCGGCGTTTCGCGACGTAAAAGTATAACGAAGCGCATGTAGAGTTCGAACCCAGAACCCTCCTCCGTCAACAATATATAACATGGCACAGTAACACATAAAAAAATGTAGCTCTTGGTCTCTGACTGGTTGGCCTGCATTACATTTAAGCACTACTATAGAACATTAGTCAGTGTGTTAACTATAGTAGCACTCTTCCAGTCTGCCGGAACAGGGACATAGACAAGGACAGCAACAAAGAAAAAAAGGAACGGGTATCTTTTATTCTACGGAAATTTTTAACGAGCTCCTTTTTACTTCTACTTGAATACAATGTTTAGACTGGTAACGGAAGTAACAGTACTTTTACTTGAGTACAAAATGTTATTACTCTTTCCACCTCTGCGAGAACCGGAATACTGCACCCCAGGCCACTTCGACCTGCACCAGGTCCCTGAAATATGTGGTTCCGAAAGAACGTACGACTTTCACGGTCATGCGTCCACAAACTTTTGACCATAGACTAGCTAACTTTAAACACAATCGACTATATTCAGACGGCGTGGAGAAAGCACAAGCTGTAGCCACTGACTGCTTTAGGAATGCCTGAGGTAGCATTTATTATTTGTGCCCTCGGTAAGCAACAAAAGAATTCTGCAAGTTGATGCCCATCGATTTGGCTGCGAGTTTTCATTTTTCCCCGTCGTTGTTCCTAGAATTCACAACATGTAGCACGTGTTCACGGGCGAGTTGCAACATGAAGCGGTTTAACATGTAAACTGTTTTATTATTGACTAACGTTTACAGAACGAGAGAAGCAAAACTCAAAAGTACCAGCAGCCTGAGCGCAGAGTCTCCACCCTGCGTTAATCATGAACGTTAAATGAATACAATACATACATACATACACCAAAAATGCTATACAGACTGAAAACCAATAACATCACAGCGAAATCATATAAAATCTGGTTCGGGCCTCTGGTGGGAAGGCGGCCAATTAAACCACAGCCCTGCTTGTCTCTTTGCCCCAATATCCTTGATGTCTATAATCAGGCCGAGAGCAATTTTTAAGGGCAGTGAAAGATCACGAAGACCATAATCAAGGCTTTTTCACTTCCTCCTGCCTGCACAAGGGAGGATCCATCGTGCCGGCTCTCTCGCGCAGACTGCAGCTATGTGAGCAGTAATGATGAGGTGAACTCTAGGAGGGTCGGCGGCTCAATTATTCACCGTGTCTCCATGAATGTTTTATTAGGCACTTTCACTGCAGATATATCTGTATCTAACCCAACAAACTTCGAAGCCACCGATAGATAAGATATGATAAAATGCATCAAGACTTGATATCAAGTCGGTGCTTGAACACGACATGGGCTGACTCGGGACCGAGGCTGAGGCAGTACAACCGCGCACTCGTCACCCCTGCGGCGTGTGCTCAAAGCACAATGCTGCTACGCGAGTGAGTCTAGTTGCAGATCGCGTTTCGAACCATTAACCTGGTTCCTGGTCATGTGCATATTCAGTCCATATACATATACAGCTCACAGGACCAGTAGCTGATCAAGGCCCTAATTATTATTATTATTATTATTATTATTAGGGTTGTCAATCGATTAAAATATTTAATTGCGATCAATCATCGCCACGAGTTAACTTGTGATTAATCACACATTATCAATGTACCTTAAATATAGACGTTATAAACATAAATTACATAAATAACAGATGTTATAATTATATACATTTCTCTCAAAATCTCTCGCTTTAATAAAATTGCTAATTATTTAACATTTATTTTACTATTTAAATTACCCATCTAATATTAATTGTTAATTTCAATGTTCATTTTTAGTGGATGTTGCAATTGTTAAATATGGAACGTGGCTCCTTTAGGAATTATGTTCCGGTTGTTTTCCATATAAACTGGTGATACGTTTAGGTTTGTTTGTCGTGAGTGCAATGCGCTTACGTAAGGTTACATACGGTAATTTAAAAAAATTACATTTTACATACTTTATTGATCCATTTAGGGAAATTCCCGGCTTGTTTGGAAGCTGCGGTCAGAGCGAAGGGTCAGCCATGATATCGCGCCCCTGGAGCAAAGAGGGTTAAGGGCCTTGCTCAAGGACCCGAGGGTGGCACCTTGGCCTTCCTATCAGAAGCATTGCGCCTTAGACCCCAGAGAAAATAAGGTATGCCTATGAGCTGCAGAATCCCGTCCTCACATGGTATATGCAAGATCTGATTTGAGTCCAGTGAGGGTGATGCGTATAGCGCACAAGGCAGTGTGAACGGAAACTGTACATGACCGTGAAGCCATATTGCACAGGGGCCCATACAATACAATGCATTCTCAGCATGGCAAAAACATGCATCGCCTGAACACATTCTCTGGGGCTGCACATTATGGAATATCCACAGACCAGACAGAACACATGCCTAATACTGTGTGGGTCTCCTTTTTGCTGACCCATGTACAGTTTTAGTGATCCGGATGCACACTTGTATGCGGCAAAAAAAAAACGAAACATGGATAATCTCCCAAATGGGGCGTGTCTGCAGCACTTTAATCCTCCGTCACCCTGTAGCCCAAGATGTGCGTTTCCACCGCTGAAATACCCCCACCACGATGAGTATTTTAACCTGGGAGGAATCAGCGAGAGCAGTCAGATATTTTGCGGGTTTTCCCGAATAGCGTACTGCGCTCATATTCGGCAGATTCAGCACAGTGATGTTTTCGGTCTCTGACCGCCGTTGTCGTTTCTTATCAGGGAGCCAGACCTCTATTAATGATCTATTAATGCTTTTCTCCAACTAACATCATAGCATGCTAGTATACAGACTCTAGAAAACCACATACCCTCTCCTGATTTGAGACAAAAAGAACTACTCCCCCTATAACCCCCCCCCCCCACACACACACACACACACACACACACACACACCCCAACAAAGAGTTTGATATGTGCTGTATTTTATGACAAATAGCCTAATTTACTTTGCACTCTGCACCATGTATTGTTCCACAGAGAGATAAATCAAACGCAAGAACCTCGTTTAAATGATAAAATGCACCACATACCTACTACTTACGAATCTATCGTTTTAATACTAATTCAAATACAATTCTGGAAAGGCCTCACAATACAGGTTTCAGTAAAACAGCTCGTACACTGACCGAGTGAATAAAAGGACGCAGAGGTATTACAGCGCAGTATCTACGGGATTAGTGGTCTGTTATGTGACTGTTAATGTCCTCTACATCTGGGACGTGAGTAAGTGAGAGGCAGAGTGTCCTTAAGGCGCTGAATCAGAGTCTGACGGAGCTCTACGCTCTTTGGATGTCAGGCCCGTTCCATAACCGCGCCAGCAATCGTGAGATCTTTGTTTTCACCATGGAAACAAAAGATGACATTCTGCTGATCGGCCGTCACACGTCACCGCTGTTCATATAACCTGAGCGAGCTTCACGTGGGCCATTTTTTGAGGACAAAAAGTTCTTAATGGGGGGGGGGGCAGTAAAAACTAAGAACAGTATTAGCTCAGCACTTCAGGTTCAACAAAAGCAGTCCAAATTTAACATTGAATCTTTTTTTTTTTTGCCCTTTCTTAACAAATGATTCCTATTTATAAAGCGTAGCGATTAGTCCAGCTCTGACTGCAGTAAATGGGTTCATCGCACACAGACACACATCAGTAAAGATCAGCCTAAATATAGCGCAGAGATCAAGACAACTGGCCGAGCTTAACCCAAATACCAGTCGGCTTTACTTCAACTACTAGTCAGCAGTCTGACGCATGAGCGATTACTCTACACCTCAGACACAACACAAACACACACACACACACACACACACACACGCGCAATAATGAAACATTCTGTCACCCAGATGAGGATGGTTCCCTTTAGTGTCTGGTTACTCTCAAGGTTTCTACCTCAGAGGAGGTTTTCCATGACACTGGCTTGTTTATGAGGGATGGAAGTTATAGCGGCTGATTTATACATGTATATTTTTATAATGCATGTATATTTATACAATGTATATTTTTTTATGTATTTATTTCAGCAAATACATTATATACAATGTACCTTATAGTATTATCGAGGTAATAGAGAAACGGCACTATTTTAAACCGTGTACAAATAACTAATAAAAAAAAAAATAGTAAAAATATTCAAGTTTACCCAAACAGTAAACTTGACAGCATTTTAATAATTCATACAGCAACAATGACCTTCTATATAGAGGAATGAAAGTCAACCACAAAAATCCAAGAGTATCAAAACAAGATTATTGATGCCACGCACTGAGAAAATAATCTTTGCTTGGGGAAACGTCAAATGGGTTTTTTTTTTTAAAGGGTTTCACTTCTTTTGCATTTATTGTGCTGTAGAATAGTGAGAAAACAAAATAATCAGTCAAGCGTGAATTTGGTGTAGCTTTGTTAAATAAATATAACTGTAATAAAATAAATATCTAATAAATATAATACACAAATATAACTGCTATAAAAATTTTATATTTAAATATATATATATATATATATATATATATATATATATATATATATACATATTTTTTATGTATATATAAAAAGAGTAGTATATACTCTTTTCTACTATAGTAATATATTTTTTTATGTATATAAAAAGAGTAGTATATACTCTTTTCTACTATAGTATATAGTAGCATATTTTTTTATGTATATAAAAAGAGTAGAGGTCCTCTGAAAGCTCTTTTTGGCGAGGCATGGCTCACATAATCATGTTCTTCTTGTGCAGAGCAAACTCCAAAGGTTTGAGGGGTTTTTTATCAGTCAAAGTATCTGTAGTCCACACCTCCAAACTTATTATCTTAACAAGACTCCAGGTGTGCTAAAACCAATTAAGCTCCAATTAGCTTTTTTGAGGTCATTAACTCAAGGTTTCACTTACTTTTTCCACTGCCATTTTGAATGTTGAATGATTGTGTTCAATAAAGACAAGAAAGATTGGATTTTTTTTGGTGTTATTATTTTTAGACACATTGTGTTTGTCAATACCAATGAATTAGATGAAGATCAGATAACATTTTATGACAAATTTATTCAGAAAACCATGAAATTCCAAAAGGTTCACATACTTTTTCTTGCCACTGTGTAATATATATATATATATATATCTATATATGTATATATATATATATATATATATATATATATATATATATATATATATATATATATATATATATATATATATATATATATATATATATATATATATATACATACATACACACCACACACACATTACACATACCTATATATATATATATATATACATACATACATACACACATACATACATATATACATTATATATATATATATATATATATATATATATATATATATATATATATATATATATATATATATATATATATACAATATTATATATATATATAATATATTATATATATATATATATAATATATATATATATATATATATATATATATGGTTTGAGTTAATGCAAATTCACATTGACGACACACATTTTATTAACACGCGATTAGCCGGCGAATAAACGAAATCCGGGGAGCAAAGAACACAAAAGAGGAGATGAATAAAGAAACTTCAGTCCGTGTCCTTCCCTGATCATTTCAGTATTGACCTTTCCTCACCCGCTTGTAATATTAGGATGGAATATAAAACAGGCGATAGATGTGTTTTACTAACAAAAAACACCCAGCAACGTGCATCCACTCACGCTTCCTAAATTTCCCAGAATTTTTACAAATATTAAATAATCGATCATTTTATTAAAGGGAGAAATTTTGAGTGAAATTTATTGAATTATAAGATCTCACAGTAAGTCTTTTAGAAACATGAAAATTATTCATTTACGGTACGTTGAAAACATGCGATTAACGTGCAATTAATCACGAGTTAACAATCATGCGATTACATATTTTAATCTATAGACAACCCGAGTGTAATATCATTATGGTGTTTTGAAGTGTATTATATATATATAGTTAGTCCTGTATAGGATAATATACTTTATAGCATCGGCATACAAGCGTAGAGCATCACTACATCACTGGTCAAACTTTAGAGCTTCTAACATGTGGTATGAGGTCTACTGACACTGGAATATCACGGCCTGAGGTTTGCCGTCACATTACACCTTTTGTTCCACTGTCTCACATGTACGTACGACAGACACCGGAAACGCGAGATCAGTTCATCCAAGTTCCGCATGTCTCTACGGCCCACTAAGTTTGTTTGTTGAGATCTGGGTTGTGAATTCCAGTGCAATTACACTGCAAAAAGTGCCTCTCGCAAAAACCCATTCACACAAAGTGTAAAATGTCAGTTCCCTTTCTGCTAGTTGGTCTGCTCTGCACACAAAGCACAAGCCAACTATTAACATACCTGCAAAATTATTTAGTGCGCTTTGCATCATGTCATGACACCAAGTCCAAAACAGAGCCAACACATCTTTGAGTCAGTCTGGGGCTCAGAAATAATAAGCACACTTACATCATTGCATAAGCCTTCTAGAAACTTCCACAGCATTTGTTTTCGCCAAGTCAGAAAACTGCTGCCAAATGCATAAACACTTTAAAAGTAAGCAGGTATAAAACATCGCTAAGCAATCGAGCCCTGTGCACAAATAAAAAAAATAAATATTTTATATTCATTTCTTGTTAATTAACTGATGTATTCATTTTTATATACATTGTTAGTGGTTAGCACATTCGCCTCACACCGCCAGGGTCTGGGTTCGATTCCCGTCTCGGCCATGTGTGTGTGGAGTTTGCATTTCTCCCCGTGCCTCAGGGGGGTTTTCTCCGGGTTCTCCGGTTTCCTCCCCTCGGTCCAAAAATATGCACGGTAGATTGATTGGCACCTTGGAAAATTGTCCCTAGTGTGAATGTGTGTGTGTGTGAATGTGTGTGTGTGTGTGTCCTGCAATGGGTTGGCATTCCATCCAGGGTGTATCCTGCCTTAATGCCCATAGACGGCTGAGATAGGCACAGGCTCCCCGTGACCCGAGGGAAGATCGGATAAAGCGGTAGAAGATGAATGAATGTTAGTGGTTGTTTTAATTACTCCTTTAAGAATCATGTTCCGGTTTTGTTGTTTTCCATATAAACTGATGACACCTTTAGGTTACATACAGTAATATAATAATTCGGGGAAATTTAGGAAGCGTGAGTGGATGCTGGGTGTTTTTTTTTTTTGTTTGTTAAGAAAACACATCGATCACCTCTTTTATATTCCATCCTAACATTACAAGCGTTAAGTGCGGCTGAGGAAATCTCAATGCTGAAATTATCTGGGGAGGCCACGGACTGAGGTTTCTTTATTCATCTGTTCTTTTTATTGTTCAGCATGAAAAGTGTCCAATCGGCAACACAACGCAGAGTGAAGGAGAGGATCGCTCATGTACTAATGCGCTCTGCGTTAATAAATTTAATGCTATTAAAGTGAATGTGAATTAACGAGAGAGAGAGAGAGAGAGAGAGAGAGAGAGAGGTTTTCTAGCAGGTTGCATTTCTCTCAAATACTGATAATCACAGTTATATGACCACACTACATTTATAACATGTTATCCAAGCTGTTTAGAAAGGCACTGAAGTAAAAAAAAAAAAAAAGGGGGGGAAACTGCCTTTTATTTCATGGTAAAGTGACCCAATGTTCCAGCTACAATGCTGAAATACTATAAGACAAAAGTCATCTGGAGGAGGGTCATTAACAGACACAACCCAAGTCTAAATATGGCAAGCAGCAGCACGCAAGCATCGCTCTTTGAAGCAGACAACATCTGCAGACAGAATCACAGATGTGCACCTGACATTAGAGTTTGGAGAAAAACAACATGACTGTAATTTTGACTGAGAAAACCTGCGGGAAACTTTACCGACGTGTAAACAGTAAAGAAAACATCCTACACCAGGAACACATGTTAATGTAATCATGTCTGGATAAGTTCTATACGAATAGGTATATTTCTACCCAATAAAATTAGAGATGAAATCCGACTCTGACTAACTGGAAGCCCTGCACCTTCCTATAGCTGTATAAACCTGAAATGTTAATTTTCAACACACCTTCATATATTTAATCCACAAAAAAAAATGTTAAAATAAAGCCATGTCTTGTCCATATGGGTCATGTTTATGAGTTACTATTACCTGCCATGTTAGCAAGCAATCGTCAAACTGATAAAAAAAAAAAATACAGTCTGTATCAAGACTGAACAATGTCTAAAGAAGGCAGATTTTATATTTATGCAGGCTAGAGCACGCTGGCAAATATGAAGCTCATAAAACAAGAGAGAGATCATATAATGTTCACATGCATTACAAGCCCCATTACCAATGAGCACAAACCAGGTACATCACGATTTTATATATATATATTTTTTTTTATACCATCGGCACAGGACCCTTTACTGCCGCTCTCGTGAGGAACATTCCTTTCTGCTTCCACTCACTGGGTTCATAAATAAGCTATAACCTGTAAATATCCAAACTATCACCTTACTATTAACATGCACTGCTACTATAACCATGCTTTTTCTCATTTTTAAACAGTGCGGGGGTCCTAATTTCATCCAGCACCCGAGCAGGCACTGCCTCGGGATGAAACACTGATCTAATGTTCAGTAAAACACTCTGTGTTGAGTAATCACTGTTCAACATTTCACAGTGTAAAACGGAAAGCTTGAAAGTCCAGCTTATTCATTTCTATAAATAAAATGGGATCTTCAGTGGTGGGAGGCTTTTTTTTGTTTGTTTGTTTCACATCAACATGGTGTCTTTCCGGGTTCTGCTGATCGGAAGATCCGGAAGATCCGGTATGGCCAAGCTGCCGCCCTTGGGTCCTTGAGCAAGACCCTTAAACCTCTGTGCTCCAGGGGCGCCGTATCATGGCTGACCCTGCGCTCTGACCCCAGCTACCAACAACAACCTGGGATATGCGAAGAAAAGAATTTCACTGTGCTGTAATGTATATGTGACCAATAAAGGATATTATTATTATTATTATTATTATTATTATTAAATTGTTTATCATTTTCCTACATAACCCAGTGTTGTTGCCAGTGGTTACACTAGTCCACCTGGACCGAAAGAGTCCAATGCAGCAAGATGATTTTCTTTAAACAAACCCGCTTTCCCATTCACACTAAAATCAATGTGCATGTGAACATCACACTATCATCTCAAATGTATCCGATTAAAGCAACCGGCAATTTTGCAAACCTAGATTTACTTGGGAAATATCATTTGCACCGCCTCCTTATTACATTATTACGGTGCATTGCAAAAGTATTCATACCCTTTGTACATTTCCACATTTTGTCACATTATAACTACAAACTATTTTTGTATTTTATTGGGATTTCATGTGATGGACCAACACAAAGTATCACATAATTGTGAAATGAAAGAAAAATGACACATGAAAAGTATGGCATATGTGCATATGTATTCAGCCCCACTGAATCAATACTTTGTTGAACCACAATTCACTGCAATTATAGCTGCAAGTCTTTACCAGCTTTGCACATCTAGAGACTGTAATTTTTGCACATTCTCATTTGCAAAACAGCTCCAGCTCTATCGCTTTGGATGGAGATTTTCACATTTCAAGTCTTGCCAAAGATTCCCAATAGGATTTCGGTCTGGATTTTGACTGGGCCATTCCAACACATGAATATACTTTGACCTCAACTATTCCATTCTAGTTCTGGCTGTATGTTTGGGGTCGTTGCCCTGCTGGAAGGTGAACCTCCGCCTCAGTCTCCAGTCCTTTGCAGCCTCTAATAGGTTTTCTTTCAGGAATGAACCGAATTTACCTCCATCCATCTTCCCATCAACTCCGACCAGCTTCCCTGTCCCTGCTGAAGAAGCGCTGCCCCACAGCATGATGCTGCCACCACCATGTTTCACTAATGTTCTCTAACAAAGCTCTGAGACCACAGAAAAGCTATATTATCAGCTATATTATCATATATTATAATTATCCTGGGATTTACGGACACACAGGTAGACTCAAATTACCAAGTAAGTGAATTCTGAAGGCAGTAGATTACACTGGATTTTATTTATGGATATCAGAGTAAAGGGGGGCTGAATTCTCACAATTTTATTCATAAAAGTCTTTAGCACCATTTATAAAATCTTTAACACCATGCATCATGTTCCTTCCACTTCACAATTATACAATACTTTGTGTTGGTCTATCACATAAAATTCCAGTGCATATACATTTAGACTTGCAGTTATAACGTGACAAAATGTGGAAATATTCAAGGAATACATGAATACATTTACAATGCACTATAATTGTACTGCCTCGCTTTACATACCCTGCACAGTCCTTTATATATTATTTTATTATTTGATTTTCCTAGTTTTCCATATTCATTCTAACACAACTTCCTTGCAAACTATTCAACTTTTCATTAGAGATGATTCGGATCGCCATCTAGCAGAGCTGAATGTCTGCTCATAAATTGAAATCTAGAACTTTCTCTCTCCACTATTCCACAACTGGATTTCTCATTAATGGAAAATAGTGTGTGAGAAAATAAGCTCTTTTGTTTTTAGATGTTAACTGTGACCTTTATGTCAGAGGTTACAATTTTACTTCTATTTTCCATTGCAAAAGCTCTCGCGTCTCTTGGTCATGCCCCTTAGATTAATATGCGGCATGAAACTGTATGGCAACACAAGTACAAGAATTCAACAGTTACGCCTAGTCTACTAATTTGTTGGGAGGATCATGTTCTATGAATTTTCTACATAGCTCGGTTGTTTTCAATGTGTGAAACCAAAAGATTGCAGAAACCCTTTGAGATGAGCAAGTTAAGTAATGTAATAAAATACATACATACATACATACATACATACATACATACATACATACATACATACATACATACATACATACATACATACATACATACATACATACATACATACATACATACATACATACATACATACATACATACATACATACATACATACATACATACATACATACATACATACATACATACATACATACAAATAAAATACAATAAAATAAAATAAAATCCTAACAATAATAGCATGAGGAGGCGTGGGGTACAGACAGTGTTTCCAAGACATCTCAAATAGGGTTATGTGTATTTATATAGACAGTATCTGGCAGATCTCTCAGCATATCTTAATGGAGTTGGCTCTGTATACAGAGACAATGTCATGCTGGAAGAGATTCAGGTCTCGTAATATATAAAGTGATGGGAAAAGGTCATGCTCCTGCATCCAAAGACGTCCTTTACAATTGTGAGCATCCAAAAATATGCTGTCCTAATACTTTTGTCCACATAGTGTAATTCAAAAACTTTACTGGGGTAACGCTATAAATAGAATCAGCAAACTTGGCAAGTGATGCGTTTCATGATTATATATGATCCCTTCAAACGTTAAAAGCTTGCGCAGGTAAAAAAAAAAAAAAAAAAAAAAAAGGAAAGAAAGGATGTTAGTTTTACTAGAAGCACCTGCACCAGGAACGGACAAATAAAATGTGAGCGAGCTGGTCCATGTGCCAATGGGCAATAAAGTGAATGTAGTTCATTCGGGATCTATTTCCATTAGCTGACCATAAATAAACAGAACATTCGACCATATTGGCCAGATTTAAATAAAAAAAAAAGACGCTTACTCAATATTCCTGCCTTGTTTTTCGAAGTGTTACAGCGATATCGCACTCGCAGTTGCGTGGTTATATTGAATGTTGGCACAGCGTTTATTTCATTACGGCACTCGCGTGAACGCCAAATCATATCAAGCGGATATTCAGTATAACTGCACTTTTGCTTAATTCAATCTCACATTCATTCTCACTGCGTTCTGGCCAGATTCGCTTTCCCTCCGTGTGCAATTAATCTACCTAGTCGCATTACACAACCAGGTGAGGTTATTTTGAATAAACATTATATTATAAGAGAGAACATTCATTCATTCATCTTCTACCGCTATATCCGATCTTCCCTCGGGTCACTGAGAGTCTGTGCCTATCTCCGGCGTCTATGGGCATTAAGGCAGGACACACACAGGGCACACACACACACACACACACACACACACACACACACACACACACACACACACACACACACACACACACAAGGGACAATTTTCCAAGGTGCCAATCAACCTACCGTGCATGTTTTTGGACCGGGAGGAAACCGGAGAAGCCGGAGAAAAACCCCTTGAGGCACGGGGAGAACATGCAAACTCCACACACACATGGCCGAGACGGGAATCGAACCCCGACAATGGCGTTATGAGGTAAACGTGCTAACCACTAAGCCACCGTGCCCCTATAAGAGAGAAAATGATTATTTTTTTTTTTTTTACTGACAGTGAAATAGAATCACTGCAGAAAATACGAAATAATCAGAAAGTCAGATGTTTTGAATGATGCGCACCCACCCACACACAAAAAACACAAACGCGCACGCACACACACACACAAGGCTGAGATCAGATCGCGGAGAGAGCCAGACAACCTCCGGAGATGCTCTATCTGACCTGATCACAAGAATCCTTCCGTCAAGTTCACAAGAGGGCAGCGAGCAGCAATCCTTCACAGGCTGCGGCAGCAGGGAGAGAGAATTTTAGGGACAATTTCTGTACTGTGACCATCAGCTCATTATCATCTCGCCAGACCGTTCGGCTTATAGTTTGTTGCATTTTAACGCCATGTTAGCATCAAGGCCACATACACGCAACGTTCAAAGTATTTACGTCGCTATATATATATAAGCCGTTTCACCGTGCCATGTAACAGGAAACTTAAAAAACGTGTTCTGGTGAGACTTCGAGACATGATTCTCTGTAAAATCATTTCCTGTTAATATTGTGACAATAACAGTCCGGCAAGATGTGTTTAATTGTCACGGGGATTTGATAGGAGAGGTATAGGGGAGGGGCTTAACTCATGAGTAGCAACCCATGGGTCTTGAGTGATATTTGTGTTAATAGTAGGGTTTATTCTGTATAATTATTTCTTCAATTCTTCCTGCCATTTGTTGAAGATGTCTAAACTAATTAATAAATTAATAAGTCTGTTTTCTTCAGCTTAGAGAAGCCGCTTCCACAAAATATACAGTGATAAACCAAGTCTCGATTATGACAAACACAGCAGTCTGCTCGTTACGTCTATAAAGAGGGTGGAAGTACAGTATAAGCCAAACCATGGACAAGTAGCCAATCGCGTAAGAATACATACTAGAACACAATTACACCAATCAAACCATTAATTCATTCATTCTTCTTCTACCACTTTATCCCATCTTCCCTCGGGTCACGGGGAACCTGTGCCTATCTCAGGTGTCTATGGGCATTAAGGCAGGATACACCCTGGATGGAATGCCAACCCATTGAAGGGCACACACACTCACATTCACTCACTCACATTCACACATTCATACACTAAGGACAATTTTTCCAAGGTGCCAATCAACCTACCGTGCATGTTTTTGGACCGGGAGGAAACCGGAGAACCCGGAGAAAAAAAAAAACCCTGAGGCACGGGGAGAACATGCAAACTCCACACACACATGGCCGAGACGGGAATCGAACCCGGAGCCTGGCGGTGTGAGGCGAACGTGCCAACCAATAAGCCACCGTGCCCCTCCAATCAAACCAGGGTTACACAAAAAAAAAAAAAAAACAGAATCCCAGGTAAAAAAAAAAAAAAAAAAAAAAAAAAGAAGCGATGACATAAGAATGTGGTAATATACCCCAGCTGATTTAAAACCCCCGTCTATATCCATCTACATTATCCAGAGCGACTTAGCATTCAGCAACTGAGGGTTCACTGCTGTAAGAAAAAAAAAGCACGGCAATCTTTTCGAATATAACTTTACATTTTTACTGAACATTCTATTCAACTACAATCCTGCATCTTTCGCTTACAATTATTTTCACCTGTTGGACACGGGGTGCCTCCGTTACCAGGGTTACTACTTCAATATCACAAGCGAGCTAAGATTGCTAACAAAAGACTGAATAAATACGCGACTAAAGAAAATAAGGGTGAGGGGTGAAAAAAAATATATATATATATCCGCTCTAAGCCTCTTCTGAAGGTCACGTTATTTTGTTTTGGGTTAAACATCTAAAAGGCAAAAAGAAAAAAAAGTGTCGAATAAGAAGAATCATTTATTAGATATCGAATCCGTGCGAGAGAAAAACAGCTGGTTTTGCTGAACGCTGTTAAGATTTCCATCTCAGCAGCTTCGTTAAACATTACCAACCGCACTCAACAGGAAATTAAACGTTCATTCTTTTACTGATCAAAAAAAAAACAAACGACAAAAAGAAAAAAAGTCATCAGTTATTTAGTAACTTCAACAACGAACAGGACTTTGTTTGTGGCTTGCGCGTGAGATCATCCAGAGCGCTGGAATCATTTTTATATCTGCTCAGGCATTTAAAATCATGGCACTCAGTCAGAGTAGATGAACACCTCTTTCTGGAGCTCTTCCACTAGATGACAACCAAAGCCAAAATGTAGCAGAAGGTTCAGCCAGCAGGGCGCGCACCCCCACACACACACACACACACACACACACACACAAAATGTGATTTGTAGCCATTTTAGAGTGTTTGTAAATTCAAACACATCCAAAAAAAGCCCCTGCTGAATAAAAGCCATACATTCTTGTATTAAAAAGTTCAGACAGCTATAAGTCATGCGTAGATGTCCCTCGTACAGAACGATCGGTGGTGGGAAAGACAGAATTCAGATGATGACTTCAGATGCAGAATGTTTCAATTCATTTGTTGTCTATAGGAAGAGAAATACCCACATGAATGTAAAGGGTTTTTGGGGGAATGTTTGATCATGCGGCTTTGCTTTTCTTCCTCCGGGCAGATTAGTCATACGGAGGGAAGTTCGGAGCAGCGCAGATTTAGCAAGACTTAAAAAGTTCAACTTGTGACACCGATTGTGCGGCGGTTTGTTTCGGTAGTGCGCCGGTTCGCGCTTCGCTTCGACCAAAATAAAATAGTGCAGATCGGGGAAGACGCACACGGTTACTGAGTACCAGGGGAACGAGAGAAACAAACAACAACAACAACAACAACAGCACAAACATAACTGACTTGCATGAATGTGCTCATTCTTTATTAGGCACAAAAAAAAACAAGCAGCCTAATCTTAGCTAGCAAGAGAGAATAGAACCTCAGTATTCTCTGTGTATTTTCCTATCTAATCGGTGCAGGTTTTTCTGCAGCCTGCCAAAAAAGTTGGCATGGACAGGGTTGCCATATTGCTGTAAACAATGAAACGCTGTAGGCTCAAATCTCTTACACATGGCCATAAAGAAGATAAATTAGGGAATAATCCTTAAAATACTCGATTACTAAAATAATCAATAGCAACAACAGCTCTCTCTCCCTCACTCCCTCTCATACTCCCTCTCATACTCCCTCACACACTCCCTCACACACTCCCTCACACACTCCCTCCCTCACCTCACACACAGAGAGAGAGAGAGAGAGAGAGGTGGATTAGAACATCACAGACTGAAGCAGTCTTTGGTACTGTGATGATTTTGGCTCACATTCAACAACTAGAATACTTGATAAGACCAATAAAAACATTTTTAGTGAAATGGAAAGTAATCTTCATTTACTGTATATGTACTCAATACTTGGTAGAGACTCTTTTTGCTTCAATTACTGCCTCAATTCGGCGTGACGGAGTGATCAGTCTGTGCTGCTCTGCTGTGCTGGTACTGTACGGAAGACCAGCTTTCTTTAACAGTGGGATTCATCTCATCTGTATGTTTTGGTGTCTTGTTTCTCAGGTTCCTCTTGACTCTCTATGGGGTTCAGGTTTGGTGAGTTTGCTGGTCAGTCATGCACCAACACCACGCTTATTTAACCCACTTTTGGTGCTTTGGCAGTGTGGGCAGGAACCAAATGCTGCTGGAAAATGAAATCAGCATGTTTAAAAAGCTGGTCAGCAGAAGGAATCATAAAGTGCTATAAAACTTCTTGATAAATGGGTGCAGTTTTCAATAGTGGACCAACAAAGCGATGACATTTCACCCCAAATTATCACAGACTGTAGAAACTTGACACTGGACATCAAGCTAATTGGACTATGAGCTTCTCCACCCTTTCCAGAAATACAAAACTTGCTCATCTGTAACGAGGACTTTGGACCACTGGGCAACAGTTTAGTACTTCTTCTCCTTAGCCCGGGTAAAACAACAACTATAGCCAAATTCCTTGACACGTGGTTGATGCCTTGACAATAGCTTCAGTCCATTCCATGTGAAGTTCAGGGAAATTCTTGAATGGATTTTGCCTCTCAAGGCTGCGGTTCTCTCGGCTGGTTGCATCTTTATCTTCCTCACTTTTTCCTTCCACGCAACAACATGCCTGGATACGGCACTCTGTGAACAGAAAGCTTCTTTGGCAATGGATGTTTGTGGCTTATCCTCCTTGTGAAAGGTGTCAATGATTGTCTTTTGGACAACTAGCAGACCAGTAGTCTTGTCAACTAGTGAACCGAACAAAGAGGGCATTTTTAAGGTTCAGGAAACATTTGCAGGCGTTCGGAGTTGATTTGCGGATTGGCACGTCACCATATTCTAATTTTGTAAGACAGTGAATTGGTGGGTTTTTGTGAAATGTGACCCAAATCACAGGTGGACATAATACCATTACAGGTGGACATGTCATTATTGTAATGACATAATGTCATTACAATTAAAAGAACCAAAAGACTTACACTACTTCAGTCTGTGTGTACTGAAATTATTTTAATACGAGTTTCACAAGTTGTAGAATTACTGAAACAAACAAACATTTTGTATTCAAAGCTGATGTGTTGGAAGCAGGAAAAATGAGCAAGTGTAAGGAAGGAATAGTGGTGACCCGGCGACAGGGTGATGGACGCATGTGGGGAAAGGCAGGAAAAGGAGGACATAAATGTCATGCCTGATCAGTGACCATGGAGTTATTTACATTTGCAGCATTATCCCTTATCCAGAGCGACTTACAACTGAGGGTTAAGGGCCTTGCTCAAGGGCCCACTAGTGGAAGCTTGATGGTGGTGGGTTTTGAACCCGTGATCTTCAGGTCCAGAGTCCGACACATTAACCCCTGGGCTAACCACATCCCTCCATTATTATGCCTGGTCTGTCTATAATACTAACATAACAAAGAATCCTATACGACTCTAATCTATTGAGTAGATACATCTCCTACCAGGAACTTTCTTTCACACCTTGTTTGCAACATGAGCACATTTTTTGCATGATTAATGAGTACATCTTGTGCCAACACTATGATTTGTGCCTAAAGCTGTGATTTGATGCCTTTTGAAAGGTGAGATGGGGTAGTGTGTGTATATGAACATTACATTTTACATACGTTACGACCCCTCGGCCCATAGCAGCTCAGGAGCATCATCGATCGTGTTTTAAACAATAATGTTGGCTATAGCTGTGAATTAAAAATAGCAACTTCACGATTATACAACAAACTCTCAATGTACTACAGAGCCAGGATATACATAGCATTAGGACTGCAAGTCAAAATGTACGCCTGATGTTTAACAAGTTTAGATAATAAATGAGCTTCTAAATAAAGACACTATTACTGTTCTGACACTGGGGTATTCTCTGGAGGGGATGATTAGATACACAATAGTGAATGCATTTTCTCCATAAGCTCCAGTGTTTTATGTTTTCAGGCACCTTAAGCCCTGAGGACTGCCAACAGGAGGGAGCTAATCAAATATGCTCTGCTTCACAACCCACAGAAGTGGCCAGAACTACTGTTCCACTTATCCTCGCTGAGGAGCTGCTAATCGATTGCCAGTAAACTGAAAACACGTGCCCGGTGTTAGAGCATTGATTATATATATGAAGAAGCTGAAATCCATATTACAAACTGCAGAGCTTCGTCGATGATTAAACCGATACAAAAACACAAAGGTGTCGCCATTATATTAAAGATGTACTGCGTCGGGGCGTCGTAAAAAGCCTGATTTCACTCGAAATGAATGTATTTAAAGGCACTTTTCAAGACCATTTGTTGAATTGTATTATAATAGAGGTGAAGAATAGGAATAATGCCTTGGGGACTGTTATGAGTGGATATGTCTCGCCTTTTCTCAACCATAAACAAATCAAATTACACAATATATAAACATCCGTATTGGGACACGCGACTTTTCCTTTCCAAACGTGTTCTTTTCCAAACTGTTACCACAATGTTGATAGCATTAGATTTTCAAATCACTTAAACTACGAGACCGTCGAACATGTTCCACCATGACACTGTCCCTGTCCATTAAGAGACGGTCAGAGTGGAAGATATTGAGTGACCTGATATACAGCTCTGACCTCAATCCTACTGAACATCTTTGGAATGAAGCTGGCTTTAATAACACTTTTGCCTGAATGAGCACAAATTCCAACAAACACACTAGGAGGAAAAAAATTAAAACAAGTGGAACATCTTCCCAAAAGATTGAGGGTGCTAATATCAGAAAATGGGGACTAATGGAAAAAATAAAAATAAAAAGTTGAATATTAGGCTCAAGGTGTTCATAAATTGTCCATATAGTGTATATTTATTCAACTGAATCTAATAAAAAAACATTTTACTTTACAAGTGCACAAAAATACTCCAAATCCCATAGTCACTGAGCTTCTGATGTTTTGACAAACCCAGTTTACAGAGTTTGTTTTGTTACTCTCAGGATGCCGGTATTTGTGTAGTCCCCGAGCTGTGATGTGAAAAGTGGAGAGGTGGCTGCCATAGGAACCATTTCATGATGGGAGAACTGGTAACCTGGTAAGTTTATTAGGGATTTTTTTTGCTTCTTTGAAACCAAACACTAAGCTAAATCCACAAGTAGCTCATTGTGGACTTTCCGGGGAAAACTCTAATTGTGAATGCAGCAATATACCTGCTTTGAAACAAATGTCACATTTACTACATGTTTTCCCAGCTGCCCACATCTTTATGTACAATGTGTATAAAGGTTTTCCCTCTACACCTGTCATCTATAAAGCAATGTTCATTGAATGGTTAAAAAAAAAAAAGCAAAAAAAGAGAGATTCACAGCAGTTGGTAGATGAGATGTTATAATCCCACAAACTAGATTTGTTTATCTAACATGACTGACAAGCTGTATCCTTCACCGAGATGATGAGGTTTGTATACAATCTGTCATGTAACATCAAAACAAAAATAATCAACCATATTATACTGCTCTAGTTATTTACCTCAGAGGATTCCAGGTCCTCAAAACTCTCATACATGTAAAAGCCTCTCCCACGTGTGTGTGTGTGTGTATGTGTGTGTGTGTGTGTGTGTGTGTGTGTGTGTGTGTGTGTGTGTGTGTGTGTGTGCAGAGCTGCTTCTGTTTATGGAAATAAAGATCCAGGATACGAGTGACAAGAAAGATATGCATCGGGGACTTGGAGGCACAGGAAAACAAAAACACAAGGCAGCTCTGGCTACGCTTACATACAAAGACACTCCTCCATTCGTTTCGCTTGCGGATTTTTAATCGAACTGAAATGTTGCCTATCTAAAACTGGCCGCTCGGTAAACAACCTGCACCTATGTGTACGTTGCGTGCAATCCGACCCGAGGCCAGACGCATGCGCGGATCGAGGTTTCCAGTCAACATTACCACGACAGCGAGAAGCGTGTAGGAAGTGTGTTCAGGTTTCAATTATATCCAAACATCATCCCAGTGCGATATGTGAGCAGTCGGTGAGAAGAAGAGTGTTTGAGTTTGCCTGAGGTTCTTCAACAAAAATGCTTTGGAGACTCCAATAAACGCACACTGGTGTAACGCCTCTCTCATCCGACTTCACCGACACCGTTTACAGAAAAAAAACAATCTCTAATTTTATTTTACATTTGCAGCATTTGGCAGACGCCCTTATCCAGACCGACTTACAACTGAGCAATTGAGGGTTAAGGGCCTTGCTCAAGGGCCCACTAGTGGTAGCTTGGTGGTTGTGGGGTTTGAATCCAAGATCTTCCTGTCCAGAGTCCAACACCTTACCACTGGGCTATACCAACTCCCTTATTCTGTTTTGTTTCTTAGACAAATGTTCTGCATCCTGATGAAGGTCTAGTGATCACGCTAAGCTCTACAGAGGTCCATTCCTGTTCTGCATCTGCCTCCAAATGTTAGTTTCACACCCAAACCAACCTGAAACCGCTGCTTCTTTTCTGGGCTGTTTTACTGCACTAGGAACGCTCGGGGACGCAAACACGTACGAGCAAAATAATAATAATAATAATAATAATAATAATACAGAAAGCATATCAGACGGTAAAATTTTATAAATTGTAAAACCTCTATTCAAAGCATATTTTACATTCGGCAAAACTTTTTAGATTTTAAAAACATTGCACCATAAGTGTAGCCAATAAAAGAGAAGCAATTCTATGATACTATGTGATAGCATGTCCTCCATGGCAGATTATAGGATGAAAATCCTCTAAGGACAAAGCTGCTATTAAGGAAAATGACTTCATTCTGTTTGGATACGGCAAAAAAATAATAAACAGGGTCAGAAACGCGTCCTTGCTCTCACAGTGCCAATGCTGGACTTTAATGGAGCCACTCGCCCAAATATAAAACATTTCATTAAACCTTTCCCTAAGGACAGCCAAAAATCAAACTTGATTGAGGGCCATGGGCTGAAAGTAAACGTCTCATTATACCAAGCTGTATTGTCTTGGATTAAAATGAAAGATGTCATGCTTCCCTTCATTTTATGATTTCATGACAGACAGACATTAACTGCTTTTCCCAATGAAACATGGTACAAAGGGAATAAAAAAACAGTGCCATACATGGTATAGTATAGTTCCATCCGTAATACATTAATCCAAGCTTTGAGCAATATCTCCATTTGCTTACAATATCAGTGAGATAATGAGATACATGAAGCTGGTCTATATAATTTCCAAATGTTTTTATACGGTCAGTCAGTTTACTTACAAATACATTTTAATTAATGTTTAACATATCATTTAAGATTGGTGTCAATGGCATTTCCTTTTATTTTTTTCCTCTATTCATTTACGGTATAAAAGACCAAATTAAATCACCACAGCCAACATTTATCTCATTGGGCGCTAGTCTGGGCAAATGATTTAGCGTGACAAAATTCAGCTCATCTATAAACACCCTCCTATACATAAGGCAAGAGGAGTCAATATAGAGATATTTAAGATTCAGTATTTCATAATCATACATAGAAACACACTTGTTATAAATTCGCTTAAGAACAACAAATGTCATTTTTCATTTTGGATTATTCATTGTTGCTTATAAATCTATCTTTTTTTAATCATACAACACTACTTTGTTGCTGTCAGTATATGAGCGGGCCATCAAGAACATACTAAAACTCCCGAATCATTATGCGAAATATGACATGTATCACATATAACTACTTCTATCTGTTGCTATTACAACTGATCACACTAAAAGAATTAAAGACAATACAATTTATTGTCTAAAGCACAGAACTGCACAGTGTGAACCTGAATTAACATTTACGGGTTTGTTTACATTCACAATTCCTGCCAATTAATATCTGAAAAATCTGAAAGTACTGCTTTTGTGTACACTTTAATGTGATACATATAAGTTGACGTGTGTTAATAATATTCTGGGGGGGAAAAAAAGCTCCTGTTAAGCTCAGAGCATCAAGATGTTTTGCGGCGTTCACACATACCATACGCGCCACTTCACTGCACATGTGAACGGCAATTATTGAATTGAATTAAGAACGATTTTAACGTCTCTAAGATCATGCCAGCTCTATTACAGTCCCGGGGAAATGTTCTTCGGATCGAGCTCAACCGGATGGACTGAGGTGTTTGCCTGGAGGCTTTACAATCCGATTCGATTACGTGGCTCCGTGTGAACGTGCCTATAACAAGCGAGTTGATTTAAATCGGTTTTCGCTTCAGATGAGCGCGTACACACTGTCCGCGCCATTCCAACTGGAAAAAAACAAATCTCGTGCACACCAGGTATACTTACTTGAATCGGCCGTGGCAGTGCTGACACTGATCCCCGACCCAGCCTCGGTCACACACGCAGGATCCGTTCACGCATTTCCCCGACAGACACGTTTTGTCGCAGGTTTTCGACGGAGACGCGTCAGTGGCCAGCACGAGGCACAGCACCGCACAAAGCACCAGGTACGTGCTCCTGCCCTGCAGCCCGACCCGGGACACACCGATCTGCCCCAGACAGCTCAGCTCCATCCTCAGCGCCTTCACCCCATCCATTTCTGCACGATCTCAAAACGAGGCCCTTTTCCCAACCCAAACGCTTTCAATTAGCGGACAGGAATCCAGTCAGTCTTCTTCACCACCGGGACAGATCCGTCAAGTACATCTTCAGCAGAGAAAAGCCCTGTCTTCTTTTAAAAGGTTATAAGGTAATAATAATAAGAATAAAGCAAGAACAACAACATGAAGCTCTACAGACTCCTCTTCATAAACAGAGGAATAAGATAAGGCTCGGATATAACAGGCACCGCTTTTGCCTCATTGTTGTTGTTGTTGTTTGTGATGGATGATGAGGATGAATTTCCTGCATTAGTCAGGGTTACCTCCTGCTGGGAAAGTCCTCAACACTGCACCAATCCTCAAAGTCACACATTGTTCCTTGTCAGAGACACGGCCTTGCAGTTTCTCACTGCATCTCCGACCCAAAATCAGCTGCACTTCAGCATCTCAGCAGCCATTTTTAAAGAAAACCCCACGAACAACCAATGAGTCTCGGACGATCGACGCTAGAGGTTTCCGATCAGCCGGAAGCTGCCACAAGTGCTGCCTCTAATAAAGGAGACCAGCTCAGCACACCTCGCTCATCTTCCCCGTGCCTTTCTGCGGCATCAGGCAGCGGCAGCGACACCAGCAGCAGCAGCAGCAGCAACACCACCACCACCAGCGGCGGCGGCAGCAGCAGTCGCACTCACACCGCGGTGCGTGTTTCGGTTCCTGCTGTTCTCTCGGAGCGCTGAGGGATTTCACCAAGCGGCACAAATAAAGCTTTTCCACGTTTTTCTCTGCTGTTCGACACTTCACTCCGCGTTTCGGCTACCAAAGCCTCAGTCGCTGCTACAATTACAGCTCCTCCTCGCCCAGGCAGTGAAAACAGACAGTGGGTTTGAAGTGTTTTCACAGCCAGCCTGGCCACCCCCGAGCCCGGGCTCCATCCGCCTCCCACACGCAGCAACACCGCTAAGCTAACACAGCGAGCTAACTACGCTAGCAGGCTGCCCGAGGCGACCTACCAGTGCGCAAGCGCAGTGTCTGTCGGCACGTATTTAAAGAGACAGTGCTGCAAACTCTGCTCGCGCTGTCCACTGCAGCATCTCTTCATTGTGCTTACTGGAATTATTATTATTATTATTATTATTATTATTATTATTATTATTAATAATAATAATAATAATAACACATTATGTAACACATAATAATAACACATTACAAACGAGAAAAAGTAGAAGATTGCGAAGAAGAGCGAGAGGAGGGGAAAAATGAAGGACAAAAAAAAGAAGATGAACACCAAGGAGAAGAAGAAAGATGTATAGTAATAATTAATTAATTCATTCATCTTCTACCGCTTTATCCGATCTTCCACTCGGGTCACGGGGGAGATCCTGTGCCTATCTCAGGTGTCTATGGGCATTAAGGCAGGATACACCCTGGATGGAATGCCAACCCATCGCAGGGCACACACACACATTACACACACACACACATTCATACACTAGGGACAATTTTCCAAGGTGCCAATCAACCTACTGTGCATGTTTTTGGACCGGGGGGGAAACCGGGAGAAACCGGAGAACCTGGAGAGAAAAACCCTCCTTGAGGCACGGGGAGAACATGCAAACTCCACACACACATGACCGAGACGGGAATCGAACCCGGATCCTGGCGGTGTGAGGCGAATGTGCTAACCACTACGCCACCGTGCCTCACTATAGTAATAATAATAATAATAATAATAATAATAATAATAATAATAATAATAATAATAATAATAATAATAATAATAATAATAATAATAATAATGAAGATGATCATGTTGCTTCTGTTTTGCTTAAGTCAGATCATTTATTTGACATTCATTCATTCATTCATTCATCTTCGACCGATTTATCTGATCTTCCCTCAGGCGTCTTTGGGCATTAAGGCAGGATACACCCTGTATGGAATGTCAACCCATCACAGGACACACACACACACACACACACTAGGGACAATTTTCCAAGGTGCCAGTCAACCTACCGTGCATGTTTTTGAAACCGGAGAACCCGGAGAAAAACCCCCTGAGGCACAGGTAGGTAGAACATGCAAACATAGAACTCCATACACACATGGCAATTCATAACAATTCAACATTTAACACAAGTGATTCATAATTGTTTTTTGTTTGTTTACAGCAGTTTTTATAACAGTACATCTGAAAGGAGTCTCCAGAGTCTCTCAAGAGGCATGGGCATTTCTTTTTTTAAAGGGGGTTTAATTAGAACACTGTTTTACGTTTTGAAATATAGTCCCTTGCATTTCATCTCCTTGAATGTTCCCACATTTTATAATTGTTGTAACTGAAATTAACTGGATTATATGTAACAAATCTATACAATATGAATTGCCACCATGTAGCATAATTTTGGTAAAATCACATTATGAAATAATCCCATGTCCTCAGCCACTCAGTCATTGTACTATAAAGTCTGTAGTAGGCGTTCCTACAACTGGTTGCCATAGTAACTCTTATCAGTGGGCGACACAAATAGCAAATGCCTTTCTTGACCACAACTCAGAAGATGGATCATGTGAACTATGTTATCATCAAGCATACTGGCCATCTTTGCATCAAATCAATTCATATTTGCAGTTGCTGTTGTTATACTGGATGTGTGAACAGATCTTAAATCCTGCTCTTTTGCTTACTTTTCATACTTACCCACTCCTTATTTCCTGAGGTGAAAAACATATATAATGGTGCTCTTTAAGATTATCACATTTCCGTTTTTTTTTTTTTTTTTTTTTTTTACTACAACGTGGTCTTCATGATAGTGTTTGTTTGTGTAGGTTCTCTGACAAATTCTTCCAGTCCAGGGACAGGTGTATTTATATTCGGATCATGTGACACTATAATTAAACTCAAGAGAACTACTCGCAACTAATTATGTAATATGTGATGCCAAATGGTTGCAATAGAAATGATTTAGATGGCTTAAAGGCAGCAGGGTGAATGCTTGGGGAACTACAAACTGTTTTCTTTTATATATATATATATATATATATATATATATATATATATATATATATATATATATATATATATATATATATATATATGTATGTATACTTACACAAAACTTTCTTTTTTTTTTGAGCAAAAACACTCTGTAATAACACTGCTCTTTCTGACTGTGCACCACCCACATTATAGGGCTAAGACCATAATAGCAACCACAATAAGGCATGACAACATTCACACACACAACAAAAACATTTTTTCCTCTGCTGCTCCTATGCCGCTATGCTATTATTAGGACTACAGGCGTGCATGAGTAGGTGCAAACCCCTAGTATTCAAACGATTTGGAATATATATATATATATATATATATATATATATATATATATATATATATATATATATATATATATATATATATATATATATATATATATATATATATATATAAAGTGTGCATTGCAAATTAGAATCGCTGTGCAGGTAGGACGTTTTGGAAATGTGGTTACATGGTTTTGGACATGTGGAGAGGAGAGACATGGGGAATATTGGTAAAAGAAGGAAAAGAGACAGGCCAAGGAAGAGGTTTATGGATGTGGTGAAGGAAGACATGGAGGTGGTTGGTTTAAAAGAGGATGATGTGGAGAAGTGATATGGAGCATAGGAAAGAAGTAGAAAATAGGTAAAATATCTAGTGCAAGCATGTAAAAAACATGAATGGTCACTGATACATAGAAATAACCTGAGTTTTACATTGTGGTAAGAGCATGTGGCAGGAAGTTGTGAAGTTTAGTCTCACATAAAGAAGCGCACACAACACCCATGCATTAAGTACAATGCTGCATTCATTTTAATTTTAGCTTTTATGTTACCCAATCTTATATCATCTTAACATCACTGAATGCATAGATGAGAATAAACCATATTCCAGGTACTGATGCACGCCTGTGAAAAAAAATGGTAAAAACCTTTCTGTGATCTAAAAAATAATGTATTTTGAAATGTAGTCATAATTGAATGTATTGGATTGGATGTATTGTTTGTTTGTTTTTAAAAAATGTTTTTTTTATTAAGATTTTTATTAAGACATTTCTCCTGCTTGGTTTTTTCTGTATCATGGAAAAATGTATAAAAAACAAAAAGTCCATGTTGTCCTACATGTAGCACCAAAATTTCCTTTTCTATTTTTTTCCTGTCCAATCAGTTGAATGATCTATCTGTGCTTCTTTGTAGCACAGTAAATAGTCCAGTGTTGTCCAGCGTGCACCCACCCAAGAATGTTTTTTCTGAGCCCAACCCAAAGCAACTCAACCCATTTGATAACTTGTTGTGCAAACCCGAGTCATACTGAATCACAATGCTGCTTCAACTTATGTATCTATTCACTCACATGCAAGCAGGGTTTTAACACATTACATACAGGGAGAACTAAAATATGAGGAAATAATGAGGAATTTGATTTTTAATAGAATAAAGGAATAAAAAAATTTGTCCAAAAACTACCAATAGCTTAGTACCATTTTGTCCACACAGCAGGAAACATTACAACATATGCAAATTAATACTCCAGAACAATATTGTATATACATTCTTTATTCCCAATCCTACGTGTACTCTGCATTAACCTCTACACATCCCAATAAAACACTATTAAGTAACCAGTACCTGAATTAGAGACATTTAGAAACATATTGGAAGAGAAACTAGGGAGAGGGTGTAGCTCAGTGGCGCTGGGCTGGTGATCGGAAGATCACGTTATGGCTCGAAGGTGCAACCCTTGGGTCCTTGAGCAAGACCCTTAACCCTCTGTGCTCTAGTGGTGCCATATCATGGCTGACCCTGCGCTCTAACCCCAACTATCAACAGCAAGTTGGGATATGTGAAGGAAGAATTTCACTGTGCTGTAATGTATATGTGACACATAAAGACTATTCTATTATAAACTGGGTATTAGAACTGATACAGAAGTCTTTTGCTTGGATTCCAGTTTAAAGTTTATTCAATTTCATGTTAGATTGAATAATTCTGACACTTTTTAAATCTTTGAATCAATTTCTTCTGGTCATGCTGTGTAATTTTAAATGTTCTAGCAAATATTTTGGCAAAAATATTCTTCTGAAACTGACATACATACTTTAGAGTTCTAAACAGATCTAAATATTTGTTGTTTATATTGGAAAACCACCTCCACCTCAGGCAGAGCCATGCAGTAAAACTTGATTGCCAAGAAGTGTATTTCACTGCAGTTAAATTCTGAAGCTGGCAATTCGATTAATGCCTGTTTAGGTCATTCATTCATTTATCCATTCATCTTCTACCGCTTTATCCAATCTTTCCTCGGGTCACGGGGAGCCTGTGACTATCTCTGGCGTCTATGGGAATTAAGGCAGGATACACCCTGGATGGAATGCCAACCCGTCGCAGGGCACACACACACTCACATTCACACTCATTCACACACTAGTGACAATTTTGCCAATCAACCTACTGTGCATGTTTTTGGACCGGGGGAAACCAGAGAACCCGGAGAAAAAAAACACTGAGGCACGGAGAGAACATGCAAACTCCACACACACATGGCCGAGACGGGATTCAAACCAGGACCCTGGAGGTGTGAGGCGAACGTGCTAACCACTATCTTAAATAAAAACATTCAATGAAATGTTGGTTCGGCATCAATTCTTTGTACAGAATGGAATATAAATGAGCAGACCTTCTTCCTCTTTTGGCTCCTCCTATTAGGGATCGCCACAGCAGATCCTCCTCCACACCACCCTGCCTCTTTCACTCCAACTTCGTTCATGTCTTCACTCACCACATCCACAAACATCCTCCTCCTCCCTGGCACCTCCATCCTCAGCATTCTTCTACCTGATGTCTGCACAATGCCAAACTATCTCAATCTAGCCTTCCTCACTTTATCTCCAAAAGATCCTACATACACAGTCCCTTTAATACTCCACCCTGTCTGTACTCTTTTCTTCACTTCTGTAACATACTCTCCATTACTTTGCACTTACGTTGACTCCAGGTACTTAAACTCATCCACCTTCACCCTGCAACAGCACCACTCCACTGCCTTCCCTTTCATTCACGCACATGCATTCTTACTCTCTCTAGTCATTACTTTCATTCCTCTTCTCTAGTACCTCCAAATCTCTTCTCATCCTTCTCCAGTCCACCACTACTGAAAACAAAAGGGCTTCGATCCGATCCTTGATGCAAACACCACCTCCACCCTGAACCAGTCGGTCGTTCCTACTGAACATTTCACTGCTGTCACACTTTCCTGTCGCGCAACCCTCCCATACTTCTCTGCTACACCTGATTTCCTCATACAATGCCACAACTCCTCTCTTGGAACCTTGTCCTACGCTTTCTCTAGATCCACAAACACACAATGCAACCCCTTCTCTACACTTTTCCACCAACATCCACAAAGCGAATATCACACCCCTTGTGCTCTTCTCCTGGCATGAAACCATACTGTTGCTCAGCCTGGCTTCCACTACTCTTTCCGCTTAACTTCATCTTAAACATCTCCATGCTTCTACTGGAATGTCATCCGGACTCACTGACTTTCCACTCATCCTCTTCATAATAACTCTATATATCCATTATACCTTACATCCATTCCATTTACCTCATTCATTCTCTCTCTTTCTCATTTTCCTCATTCATCCTCTGCTCAAAATATTCCCTCAACCTTCTCAACAACACCCCCTTCACTAATAAACACAATTCCATCTGCATCCTTTATTGCTATTACTTGCAGCACATCCTTCCTAGCTCAGTCCCTTTGACTGGCCAACTGGTACAAATCCTTTTCTCCTTACACACAGCTCCTCAAACGCCTTTTCCTTGGCTTTAGCCACATCCCTCTTCACCTGCTCTCGCATCTCCTCATGCTCCTGCCTACTTTGCTCATCTCTCTGTCGATCCCAGTTCTGTTTCTCTTTCTCCTTATGCTTTCCTGCGCTTCCTCATTCCACCCCCACATCTCTTTATCATCCTTTCTCTTTCCAGATGACACACTAAGTACTGTCCTAGCTGTTTCCCTTATCACTTCTGCAGTACTTGCCCAATCATCCAGTATCATTTCACCTCCCCTTCTTCCCTGAATCTCACACTACAGCCGTCCCGCTTCACTTTCTACCATCTCATTCTCTTCTCAGTCACCTGTATAGTCCACCTGTGTGCACCTTCCTCTACTCTTATACATCACCCTATGCTCCTTCTTATTCTTTTCTATCTCCATCCTTTTCCCTGCCACATTCCTCTCCCTAAGGCCAAACCTACCCATCACCTCTGTTCCTCTTATCAACACGGCCATTGAAGACTGCTCCAGTCACCAGTATTTATTCAAACTGTAGGTACCCTCTCCACCACTCCATCTAACTCTCTGCAGAAGCTTTCCTTCTCTTCCATCTCACAACCTACTTGCAAAGTATTGGTACTGATGATAGTGCCTATACCACACCTTGAACTTCTAGTTTCACCTCCACTACATTCTTACTGTACTCTTCCTTCAGGATTACACCTACCTCATTTCTCTCCCTATCCACACCACAATAGAACAGTTTAAACTCTCCTCCGATGTTCCTGCCTTTACTCCCTTTCCATATTAACACACACCTTTCTCTGCTCAGCCCTTATAGACCTATAATAATAATTCACTATCCTTTCCTCCCATTTTGTCCCAATGTGTTTTCTCTTGGATTCATAGAAGATTAGCATTTATTTGTCACATTTACATTACAGCACAGTGAAATTCCTTTCTTTGCATATCCCAGCTTGGTGTTTGGTAGCTTGGGTCAGAGCGTAGGGTCAGCCATGATACGGCGCCCCAGGGTTAAGGGTCTTGTTCAAGGAACCCCAGGGTGGCAGCGTGGCGATACGGGGGCTCGAACCCCGATCTTCCAATCAGCAGCCCAGCGCCTTGGACCATTGTTATAGTTAATAGGAATAGGAATAGTTTATAGTTATAGGAAATATAAAACCTTCCAAAAAAAGTTCCGATACTACATTTCCGCGTTCACAATGAGGTACCAAATACTATTTTGACAAGTTTCCACCGTTCAATTTCAGTTTGAGAATACAGTGGGAGCAAGACAGATCAATCAGTGATAAGAGCATAGGCTGATATAATCAGCACTTTCCTTTGACAGTATAATAATATAGTAATCAGCATATGCCAAAAAAAATTACATGAATGAAGCAGGTTCAGCTCTGTACTGCCACCATGTGGGAAACTTGATTTTCCTCTAGTAAGACTGGCCTACTTAAAATATTTTAACACAAATTACCACAGAAATACAACCAATTTAGAGATATATATATATATATATATATATATATATATATATATATATATATATATATATATATAGCTAATAATTAACAGTTCAGCCTGAAATTAACATTTCAGCTCTACATGCTGGTGCCATTTAAACCAAATGATATGAATGTTTTTATGTTTTCTGTTGTAAACCATCTCGATGGGAGATCAGAAATGTAAACAGTGACTCATGTCTAACTATTAAACACTGTGACATGGCAATGAATGTAATATACTGGTTAATTAAAAATCATTATATTATTACTTATAAAACATACACACAAGACAATATAAAAATCTAGCTGCTAAAAAAAATCTCCTTCTATTTTTTCACATATAGAGTACATATATCAGTCTATTTTGCTTGACATAGCTTATTAGAACGCTGGGTTCAGAGCACAGGGTCAGCCGTGATACATGATACAGAGGGGTAAGGGCCTGGCTCAGTGATTCAGAAGTGACAGCTTGTCAGTGCTACACATGGCACGCCTGAGCCTTAACCACTTCCTGACATTCCCCCCCACACACACACACATATCCCAGCTTGTTACCACACTGAGGTCATAGTGCACCACTCCTGGAAGAGAATGAGTTAGTGGCCTTGCTCAAGGGCCACTGACATTACAGACAACCGATCCATAACCCAGAGCTTTAGCCACTGAATATCACCAGAAACTAGCCTAATATTAATGCATTATTTTGGGTGGATATGGCTAATGAAAAGATGTAATACATTATCGTGAATTATAATCGTATTTTTTAAAAAGCCCTTTATAAAGGGAAGATGTTAAAGAAATTATGGTTGATATGACATTTATCAATATTTATCAAGAGAGCTAATTTATAGCTTCAGTTCAGTTCGATTCTTTTGTCTTTCCCAGGACTGAATAGTGCAGTCTCCAGTGTGCACTAATAATCGTATCTGTTGTTTGAATCTGGTTCTCATTAAAAACATGTTTCTCTCATAAAACATTTGAAAAAAGATAAATAAAAAATAAGCAAACACTGCTGACACAATTGTTTCATTATTGGTTTTATTTGTGCCCATGCCAAGATATCTGTAGAACCAAAACATCATTTAAATCACATCAGTCAGATAATCTACCAGCGTAGCTCTACTACATATCCCCAACTGACCAAAAACAAACAAAACTTTCCATTTTAATCAGCTGATGGCCCAAATTCTCACATTACAATGATTTTTCTGCTTATGTCCACAGATGTCAGCTTTTATAATGCAATGTCTCGTTAATGTTTAATATCAAATCAAAATGCAGGTACTTTCCTGAAGTACTATCTTCCTGTAGAACCAAACATCTGGGCCAGCTTTGAATTACAAACAAGGTTTAACTTACAAAGTCACCACCTCTTTTGCAGACTTTCTATTTCTCAAGAAGTAGTGAACACACATTTTCAAATCCTCTCTTGGACCATAACAACCGCAGAAAGCTGCCAAATGGCGCACGGCCATAAAAATCACAGCAGTTTAGGCTCGCCACAAATTGCACGAGGTTCAAGAGAAAAACAAGTATCAGTGCTTTTGGAACATGCAGAGGATGAGGATAGAAGCCAACAAACCATTGTTATAAAACAATTCAGCCATAAGGAAATCTTGTGCAAATTCCTAAAGAGGTTTCTGATGTGGTGAAATGGATTCTCTCCGTTCCTCACAGCATCGGTACATGATGACTTGTTTGTTGCCATTTGTCACGGACTAAATAAAAGCAGGTAACGAATCACCCGAATGAACAGAATAACTGCCCGGGGTATGTTTCATTTGGAAATTACGCAACGGAGTACTCTTTTAAATCACTGCTGTGTGTGTTTTTGGTTTTCACCAACATTACCATCAGGTACACTGTGATGGAGATCTTTAGCAGCACTTTCAGAGCTGAGCTTTGAGGCCACATGCTGCTTTTTGCTTTTTTTGCTCGTGTTGTTGTGCACAGCTGCAGGCACTGCACAGGGCTGTAATACTTCAGAAATGTCCTGGAAGGTCCAGCGCTCCTCCTTTAACACATGTTCCTGTAGAGTGAACTGGCCCTGCTTTGTCCGGGTCAGCTCCCTCACGTGAGCACAGGACGACAGTGCTGCAGAGGGAGGAAAAAAAACACACACACTTCTAAGGCCAAGGATGCTAAAAATCTGCAAATCTATTATTATTACTATTATTATTATTACTAATTATTATTATTAATAACTAAGGACAATTTTAGCTACCTTTTCCCAGATCATCAACCAGGCTTCTGACATAAAAGCCACCACCACACTCAATTTCTGTTAACAGGAAAAGCATAACAGCGACCATTACACATCATTATGCCAGTACTGAATACATTTTAAAATCAACATTTAGGACATTAAAATAATAAGTGAACAACGGCTGCTCTTGTATATTTATTCACTCAACATCATCTTCACAACAGTGCAGTTAGCCAGCCAATCCGATAACAGCAGTGCAATGAATACAGTTTTTTGGTTCTTTTTTTTTTCTTCTTTCAAACTCTCAAAAAAAAAAAAAAAAGAAATTTACATCTCAGACAACCAGTGATTACGAAAAATATAATAATGTTGAGAGCAGAATCTCTAAAACAGGGGTCACCAACGTGGTGCCCGCAAGGCCACATGAGAAGCTCTAAGGCCTGTTCTAAAAACTCATCATTGAGATGCATGTAAAATGTTAGTTAACTCATTGTGAACTCACAATAGTTAACTCACAATACTTATTGTGAGAAATAATCAGTGTCATTAATTATAATATATAACTAAAGGCAAAAGTGTTATTTGAGAATAGCATCACACTGGTAGCCCTTTGTATGACTCAGTATCTATGAAGAATCTCTCACGTTCAAAAAGGTTGGTGACCCCTGCTCTAAGGAATGTTGACCTAATACATCATAATTTTCATAGGTGCTCTTCATGCTGTGTGTAACAATTGGTGTTTTGCATTCCAATCCGGTGACTGGAATGCCAGTAAAGAAACCAGTGCATGATCGTTATGAATGGACCCATTTAATGATGGTATAGTAGCCAGACTCAGCAACAATATTCAATTATGTTGTAGAATTAAGACTGGTAGTATGATGTAATTGGTATTAAAAGGGCCAAAACTATGACTTTTGGTAGAAATGAAGGTTCATTAGACCAGACGTTGTTTTTTCCAGCCTATTCAATTGTGGTGAGTCTGTGCCCACTGCAGCCTTGGGCTGACAGAAGTGGAACCTGCTGAAGAACATAACCGTCAAGATTTTGGCACAAACAAACATTCCACAATCAGAAATCAGCGACAATGCATTTTTTTCTTCATTCTGATCATTCGTCTCCATATTTCTCAATGTTCCTGACCCATCCCCTGCATGATGCATTGCTGCACCAAAAATGTTCTTTTCATAAAAATCAGGCAAATGACTTTTCCCCTACTCAAAGAGCATAGCACCATGAAACTTTCTACTAACCCAAAGTGAAATGTGGAGGATTAAAATCTTGTAACAAGAGGCTGTAAACCGTAACTGGCCGTGCAGGCTTGGCTTCCACTTCATGGCCTTCCTTCAACAGGGTGGAAAGGCGCTTTCCATCTTTTTTCAGTGCTGAGTACCTACAAACACACAAAAGAGGATATTTCCAATCATTCCAGTCAAACAAATTGATGATATTACCACAGGAAAAAGTGTTTGTTGTGTTATGGAGGTGGTTTACTAACAAGGGTATATACACTTTATACCTCAGAGACCAAGGAAACTGCAAAGGTAAACATGATGGCAGGGCGACAGTAGCCCTATTTACAGGGTATAGAGTCTCATGAATGATTGATAAAGGACAAAAAGGAAACTCATTTGTCAAGGAGCTGAACAGATATTAGATACATTTCATTACACAATGAATATTTTAGACTTTCAAATGAAAAGATTTCCTTTAGTTTGTCACCAATATATAATATAATTAATAAAATGTACTTTTTCTGTCACATGGACAGGACAATAACTTCACATATCAATTGTATTATTGTTAGAATTATCCAAAAAGGCAAACATGGTGCAAGCTATTAGAACAATGAAAATATCCATAGACGACTCACAAAGGGGGCACTTGCATGATTTCACCAGTAAACTGCTTTAACTTCTCTTCAAAAGTCTCTCTTGATATGTGATCTTGAAAAACACACACACACACACAATACAAATCACTATTGATATCATGACTGAAGCTTGAGTTAAAAAAAAATATATGTATAACTCACCATAGTTTTTCTCTTGAACAACACTTCCTGTAGCATCAAAAGAGTCAGTCGCTTTGCCCAGTTCTCCAATAGCTGTGTATTTCTTTGAGAAGGAAAAATTACACAGCAGACGTCACTCAACATCCATCTCTTATACATACACTTACTTACAATAAGCACTTATGCATATACATAGATATATTTATAGATATAGAAAATCATTCTGGTCTACCTTTGATCCAGAAAGCATAGAAGTGAGCATCTTCGTCCCTTCACCAATCCCAACCACTGAAATACAGTCATATTACTTTGAATATCATGCCACATGTTCATCGTGTTCGTTTGGATGTTGTGATTTGTTTATTTTTTTTTTTTTACTGTACTATACCCAAAACTCCAGAAGCAGCGCTGTCCAGAGTCCCACCATGCCCCAGTTTGATAGCCTGTTTCTTCCGTTTTCGAGGGTTTGGTTTATCAACACCAGCCTCTGGAGAGAGAATACAGTTACAGATGTAACACAATATAATATAACCTCCACCCTGTATATACATACATTTCCAAAATACACTTGGTATGTGTATATATATATATATATATATATATATATATATATATATATATATATATATATATATATATATATATATATATATATATATGTATATATGTATATATGTATGTATATATATATATATATATATATATATATATATATATAATGCAGTAAACTTTGCCTACCTATTAACAGCTTTTGTTTCAGAGTGTTCAAGACATCTGCAGACGTAGGTCCTGATTTCTTATATATAGCGAAAATGCCATTCAACGACTGTAACTTAGTCAAAGCGACGGTGTTTATTGCAGCCATGCCGCTCTCTGTCAGTCCTCCCGCTCAGCAGGCGCATGGGGATGACGTCATTGAATACGCTGCACTCTGGTATATGTAGTTTCTTTTTTCAAGCTTGAGGCGATCGCGTGTCATTGATTTTTCAAGTGCGGAAAATAGCGGATACAATAAGTACTATCATGACTGATACTGAAGTAATTGACACTCAGTCATGTTGGGTCAAAGCAATATGTATGTATGTATGTATGTATGTATGGATGGATGATTAATGTATCTATGCTTGTATGCATGTATGTATGTATGTATGGATGGATGGATGGATGGATGGATGGATGAATGTATGTATGGATGGATGGATGATTAATGTATCTATGCGTGTATGCATGTATGTATGTATGTATGTATGGATGGATGGACGATGAATCTATGTACGTATTCATGGAGGGATGAATGGATGTACTGTATGCATGTATGTCTGAAAGTATGTATGTATGTACATTTACATTTGTGGCATTTAGCAGACGCCCTTATCCAGAGCGACTTACAACTGAGAAATTGAGGGTTAAGGGCCTTGCTCAAGGGCCCACTAGTGGCAGCTTGGTGGTGGTGGGGTTTGAACCCGTGATCTTCAGGTCCAGAGTCCAACACCTATGTATGTATGTATGTATGTATGTATGTATGTATGTATGTATGTATGGCTGGCTGGCTGGCTGGATGGATGATGTATGTATGTAAGTATGTATATATGTATGGATACATGGATAGATGATGAATGTATGCATGTATGTATCCATGCATGTATGTACTTTATGCATGTATGTCTGAAAGTATGTATATATGGATGGATAATAATTGAATGTATACATGAATGTATATGTACATATGTATATGTATGTATGTATCCATACATGTATGTACTGTATGCATGTATGTCTGTAAGAATGTATTTACTGTATGTACTGTATGTAAGCGCTGAATTATATTATATACACGGTGTATGAGCCCTTAGATAAAATTAAATGTATAATTAATTCTCATTTGGAATGTGATAAGGTTTTTAATCGGTTCGTTTTGCGTGTTTGCCCTTTGTAAGTTATACAAGTTAAAAAGGTGTTGCAAGGCGTGGCTGAGAAGAGCCTGGTGCTTAAGAATACCATTCATTTACCGTCACGCACACTTAATAACTCATTAAGCCAAGCTTACTGCTTTTTTTTTTTTTTTTACTTTTTCTCTTTTTACTTTACAGTTCATCTCCAGTCAACTTTTGTTTACGCGTCAATTACACCGCGCAACAATACCACGCAATAACACCGGTAACCCTAGTGCTTTTACAGGAAGAGGCGCATTATTGAAGCATTCACCATTCCACACGGGTTTCAATAGCTATGTCTATGGTTGTAAATACGTGATCAGACCGCGTGGGGTCGCTGCTTAATACGTTTTTCATAACCCTTTAAGAATAATGCTCTGTATTAATCGGTATAAATCGATCTCTCCCGACAGTAGAAGGTTTAAATACTGTATTCGACCATATTTACATTTACATTTATTCATGGTTTATTTGCGATATGTTTACGCACCGACGAATGTTTCTGCCTATAGAGGACAGAGCACAAAAATGCAGTGTCTGTGTGGGGGATCCATGGATGCTTATAGAATTGATTTGAAGGCACAACCACGCGTACACACACACACACACACACACACACACACACACACACACAGTCCCGCCCACGGGGAAACCCGTGCAGTGAGTGCTGCTCTTATTCCCTGTGCTAAAGTGTGGAGAGCGGAATGTGTATTACACCCCACCGCTGTGTGTGTGCGTGTGTGTGTGTGTGTGTGTGTGCATTGGACAGCTTGCATACAGTGTTCTTGTATGAAGCAGTAGGCTACTGAAGGCGAATTCTGAATAGGTTTCTATTGGAAAATCCCTGCTATTTTCCCCTAGCGCCATGTCAACGAGAGGTAAGGGCTTTTCTCCTACTTTTTTTTTTTTTTTAAAGCATATGTTTTATATGACTCTGTTTATATGCTGTAACTTCATTCTAATCATTTGGCACATGTGTTCAGGGAGTGTATGTCTGCTTTACATTTAGACATAAGAACATGCCACATCAGATCAGAGCGATTAGGTCACATCAGATCATTGAATCATGTCACCTGTCATAATAAAAAATATCATAGTTTGCCCTGTCTTTCATAGGAGATATAATATGGCCACAGCTGGACCAATCGAATTAACTGCATTAATAACTTTATTTTTCAATGGACGCATTACATGTTAAAGATAGTTAATTGCACGTGACGGTTGCATCCTTGTGGGCACACCCTCATCTATTATCACTTGTGGCTCAGATGCATTCATTCTTAAAATCAGCTATTTGGTTATACAATGATTAATAAGTGTCAGGTTTTCACAGACCTGATTCTGATCTAGGGAACACTGGGACTGGCACTTCATTGGAATCTACCATGGATTGGTACCATTTTAGGGCTACCATGCACCCACATGCACAAACACCTCATCCTACCAGGGACTATTTTGAGATGCCATCTACTTTTGGAAACTTACTGGGGCACAAGAGAGATGACAGAAACACTAGCAAAAAAAAACAACAACTACAGACTGTGACCTGTTCTCTTTGATCAACCAACAAGGATCCGACATGTCCTGCTAACGTCCAGTGGTTTCTTAGCCCTAAGTACACTAAATAGGACCTGCCCATTTAGGTACCCATTCCAAAACCACGGTCATTGACACAAACGGCATCCTACTTTACTGTGAAACTAGTCTCCCTTCTTCTGGGAAGGTTTTCCACTACATTTTGAAGTGCATTTGTATGGTATATGTTTGTACAGCCACAAGAGCATTAATAAGTTCAGGCAATGGGATCACACGATGAGGTTTGGGGTGTAGTGATCATTAGGGCTCGGACCAGTTAAATACTTCCACATAAAGCTACAGATTTCACTTTGAGCACTTTCAGGATTTTAGATACACTGAATTGAACTCTTAATGCTACAGTATATAAAGTCTTGATTGACAATATTGTGTGGTGAAGTTTTGTGTCAACATTTCGAGGAACTGATAGATGCTCAAATTGGTATCTACAAAACATTTTGGATGTATTACAGACATGCTTACAGTTCACACGACGACCATCCTGTCCCCTGTAAATGTGATACAAAGCTCTGGAGGGTCCTGAGAAGTTATGACTGATATATGACAAATCATGTCTCTCTGATTTCCAGATATGGTTATTTGATTTCCAGGTCTATAGTAATGCTTATACATTCTACATTTGTGGCTTGGTTTTCTGCACGATTCTGGTCCTCGACAGATCATAATTACTAGGTTTCAACACTAGACACAAAAGCGTCAGTGGGGGATATTGTTAAATTGTATAGAAGAGCATTCCATAAATACCCAGAGATTGCCCGGAGAGAACGACTCCCCATCTGCACCAGGCTGAGGATGTGAAGGAACAGTGAAGGAAGAGGCAAATACCAGCATGGAACATATCTAAATATAGTATGACCTGAATGACCATATGTTTTCCATATGTAGCTTTATTAGCTTAATTATGCATTATGTTAATCTCTCTTCCCTGCTACCCTTCTGGTTTCACAATTATCAGAAAGCTGTAAGATGTCATTTTCATATTCCCATGATAGAATGTTAAACATGGTAAGATGGTGAAGTATAGTTTCCTTTAACAAACCATACTGTGCGGCTTTACTGTGGTCACACAAGTTAAAGAATTATTTAAAAAAGAGTTAAAGAATGTTGAATTTCAGAAAGGACTAGTTTCAATCGAATTGGTTTAGATTGGGATCCAAACCTCCATCTCTGTATTTATATTTTCTGTACCCCCCTCCTCAGCAAACCAGATTTTTTTTGTTTGCAGATAGTTAAAAGGTCACACATGGTTCTCTTTGGCTGTGTAACCTGTGCCCTGCATTCGTCAACAGTTCACGACACACATCTAGTTAACTCCTAACTGCAAACCATCTAACACAATATAAAAAATAACAGACTGTGAATTATTAACTTGGTGAAAGATGAGAAAAATGGGTAGTGTGTATTCTGTAGTACTGTATGCTTTATTTGGACATTAAACTAAAATGCGTTGTGGGACTTTGGGGACGTTGTGGGACTTTGTGACCAGGGTGCATTGACCTTTTCTCTACTTTCATTTCATTCTGCTTGATAAGAAAGAGCCTAAACATAGGATATGCTGAAATATATAATGGACGTTTCCACAAAATCATACGCATCTTTTTTTTTTCAAAACATGTAGTAGGGCTAGACACATATATTCAAGCATATATCATGTCTCTCTTTTTGCCCCCTCCCAAGATCACCCGTGTGTTCTTTCTCCCGCTTGTTCTTTCCCTCTGATCTTGGATGTTTGTCAACCCACAGGGAAACCCAGTTTAGGTTGTCAGACTCAATTAGTGTGAAGATCTGAGAAAATAAACCTGCTGAAACAATATCCATATAGGACGCCTCATTATCGAGGAGATGTAATCATTGTACACATATTTTCCTTATCGTCTTGTTTTTACCACTTGTTTTTGTTAGATTTAATGTTTCCCAGTCTCGTGTTAGCCATATAAAGTAAAACAGGAAAATATTTACTGATACATTCTAACAATATTTACTGCAACTTTCTAACATCTGCTTGATATGAGCGTAAATATACACAGTTGACTACTGCCAAGTGTATAAGTTGCCAAATTTGGTGCAAGACCAGCATCCTGTGTCCCTGATCAGCCCATGAGAAGGGATCCTGACTGCTGATGTTTGAGGTCAGTACTGTTGTGTGAGCTTAATCAGGATTGATCCAACCAGGAAGTATTTTTCTCATGGCAAAAGAACTGCAGAAACAAATTAGGAAGATAAAAACCCAGTGAGGAGCCTTAGTGGTGCTGTGACCTGAGAATTTGCTGAGAGCATAAGACTAATTTCCTTTTGGTAAAGCTAATCTTATGGTAATATTTACATTTACGCCATTTGGCAGACGCCCTTATCCAGAGCGACTTACAAATGAGCGGTTGAGGATTAAGGGCCTTGCTTGAGGGCCCCACTAATGGCAGGCTTGGTGGTGGATTTTGAACCTGCGATCTTCTGGTCCAGAGCCCAATGCCTTAATCACTGAGCCACCACCTCCCCAGTATTGGTGTGTAGAGGAAGGGAGATGTAATAGGACATTCCATGAAGTAAGAAAGGGACTTTGGGGATATGAGGTTAGGGTTAAGGGATGACCAGGGGTAATAATAACTACTAATAAAAGTGTAATATAAAGGTAAATCATGCATTTCCTACTGATAATAACGATGATGAGGTCATACAGCTTAACACTGTTTATAGCGATATTTTACTTCATTCATTTCCTGTAATCACATTTATCAAGGAGAATTGTGGAAACCAGTAGTAACCAGAGCTCATGATTAAACCAGGAAGTAGAGGTGTGAACATAAATGTATGAATTAAAACACATTATTAGAGTTAGAACACAAACAAACACTGACGACTAAAAATGAAATGAAACCATTGTACCGAAAAATGAAGGAAACCATTTTAACGAAATGTTTGGCAATTAAAAAACAGTTTATTATTAAGAAATAAACAAATACTATACTTTTTAATGCTATTTTCCAATGTTACCCGTCCAGATTTCTGCATTTCACATATTTACCTGTCAGGATCAGTCACCTGGCTCGGGGTTCCTCCCTAAAATGTGCCAAGGTTCTATGGATATTCTGTTGCTATACAATGTATGTGTGTGTGTATACGAGAGAGAGAGAGAGATTTTGGTGATAACTTCAGATTGGTCCCAGACTGCCAGACTCGACAGTGTGACCTACTTCACACACTCAGACACTGCTATAAATGTCACTGATGATTGAGCTCTGCTAGCATGAAAGCCAGTGGAAAGGAAGAATGGGATTTTTCATGGGCATTTTAAAGATCATGTGCTTAAGTCTATCTATCTATCTGTCTATCTGTCTGCCTGCCTGCCTGTCTTTTCATGTATTTGTTTGTCCTTCTTCCCTTCAAATAACAATAAGTATAATGTATGTATGTATATATTTATGCATGGATGGATGGATGAATGTATCTATGGATGATGAATGGATGATGAGTATCTATCTATCTATTGATCTTCTGTCATATTTCTCCATATTTCTAGCTGTCAATCAAGCTATCAATTAACTGTCTGTTGACCTATTTACTTTTCTATATCTATCTGTCTGTCTGTCTGTCTGTCTGTCTGTCTGTCTGTCTGTCTATCTATCTATCTATCTATCTATCTATCTATCTATCTATCTATCTATCTATCTATCTATCTATCTATCTATCTATCTATCTATCTATCTATCTATCTATCTATCTATCTATCTATCTATCTATCTATCTATCTATCTATCTATCTATCTATCTATCTATCTATCTATCTATCTATCTATTGAATACAGAGACAGTCACTACGCAAAAGCTATAATCATTGTGCTCTTCAGTCTGATGCCTTGTACAGTGTAATTCTTATCATTGTTACAGATAAATATAGAATATATATATATATATATATATATATATATATATACTACACACATACATACAGATATTTATTTCTACACAGACGCAGGTGTGTTGTGAGCGCCAGATAGAACACGCCGTTTTGATTCTAGCTGAGCACACACCTCTGTGTCCCCGTTGGGCTGCTGATTTTGTGTTTCTGTGCTTAAAAAACTGCCGTACCGACAAACACCCATCAGCGTCAGAGCTGCTTGCAGGCTGAAAAATAAAATGCTCTGCTTCATTTCACAGTTTATCTCACAGTTTGGGGCCACGTTGTCCAGTTGTTGTAAATATAATGTACACCGTGGTGTTCATTTTCCTTTCGTTTATCGTTCTACAGACAGGAATCTGGTTAGATGTCGTGCAGGGAAACGGCCGTCTTAGTCTTTGGAAGTCGGGCAAATTTTGTTCCAATTATTTCCTCTGTTATTGTAGACGGGACAAACCCATTGACCCTTTCTCTTAACAAAGAGCAAATTTTCCCCTGTACAGGGACCAAGAAGTAATCACAGATTCCAGAACCGTTTGACTTTTAACTTCACGGCTTCCTTACATTACCTAATCTATCAGTTCTGATTTATTCAGCTGCTGTTGATGTTGGCAAATACTTGTTTTAGTTGTGTGCAGCATCTACACTGTGTGTGTGCGTGTGTGTGTGTGTGTGTGTGTGTGTGTGTGTGTGTGTGTGTGAGTGAGTGAGTGAGTGAGTGCACGCATGTATGACTGTGTGTCTGTTTTTTACTTAAACTTGAAGTTTTAGTTAATTTAACATACAGATTTTCCTCTTCCTTCTCTTGGACATCAGATTTCATGCCCTCCATTTCTCCTCAGACCACCTCTGTTTTTTCCCCTCATCGTTCCAGATGTATACAAAAATAAAAAGAATATTCAGCAGAAAAATTACATGTACATCTCAGCATAAATTCAAATATGAGCAACCCTTCTTCATAGCAGAATATCTGTGACGTCAGTGTTTTTACAGTATTGGTCATTTCCATTTATTTTTATAGTATTTCCATTTCATTGTGCATCATGAAGGATGGCTAGAATATTCCCATTGGGCAAACGAATTGTGGAGGAAAAGAAAAATGACCAAGAGATAAAAACTCAAGGTAGGTGCTGGAGTTTGCCAACTCCCTGTCAATGAACGGCTGATGGTTATTCCAGTAACATCACAATAAAACTCTTTCAGTAGCTTCGGAATGCAGTGTGTACACTGGCAAAACTCCAGTCCGGGCAAATTAAAACCAGAGTCAGTTTAAAATGGCAAGACTTGTAATCTTTAATTGTGAAGAATTCTGGGAAACTCTGGTGGCTTCTTGATGGGAACCGGTGTACACAAGGTCAAGAAAGTATGGGGAGTTAATTGCCGCCTCAAAAGCCTACTGTCAGAGAAAGAGCCTGTAATCACATTAATTACGCTTTACTAAGGTACAATTAAATTAATAACATCTTTAAACACTGGGCTTCAGCAACAAAGTCTGAATGGTTCTTCTGTTCAGGTCAGTGTCCTCGTGTGTGTTCCTGACCTGTCTGTTTTATTTCTTCAACGTCAAACAATGCTCAAACACACTTCCGCTCCGGCTTGTGCTGCCATTGTGATTATGAATGAACATAAAATATATAATGCATGATATCTTTACAGGCACGGTGGCTTTGTGGTTAGCACATTCGCCTCACGCCTCCAGGGTCCGGGTTCAATTCCCGTCTCGGCCATGTGTGTGTGGAGTTTGCATGTTCTCCCCGTGCCTCAGGGTTTTTTTTCTCCGGGTTCTCCGGTTTCCTCCCGGTCCCAAAACATGCACGGTAAGTTGATTGACACCTTGGAAAAATTGTCACTAGTGTATGAATGTGTGTATGAATGTGAGTGTGTGTGTTTTGAGTTTGAACAAACGATTGAAGGAACATGTTGGACGTGTTAAGTGTTATATATATATATATATATATATATATATATATATATATATATATATTGAGAATGTAAATGAACTGTTGAATTCTATTATCGTAAGAAAACAACTTTACTTTCTTTACATAATCTTAACAAATGGTTCATTTCTACTTTATTTCCCAGGGTTATGTTTTGTTTTGTTTTTTAAAGAAAATTTCTTGGGCTAGAAAAATAGAAGAAGGAAAAAAAATCATAACTGAGGAAATCTATTGTGTGAAAAACACCAGTAGATCACAACTTTTCTATTATATGGCCCCTCAAAAAAAAATATATACCCTATCATGGAAACCATAGTAGGCTGGTTCTATTGGACAGCATACTGACAATTATTTCATCCAAAATCTCTCATTTCACAAGGTAGTGTAGCGACCAATAACAAACTGAATAATTTATATATCACTTTGTTTCAGTTTCAAGATTTTATTCATTCATTCATTCATCTTCTACCACTATATCCGATCTTCCCTCGGGTCACGGGGAGTCTGTGCTTATCTCAGGTGTCTATGGGCATTAAGGCAGGATACACCCTGGATGGAATGCCAACCCATCACAGGACACACACACACACACATTCACACACTGGGGACAATTTTCCAAGGTGCCAGTCATGCATGTTTTTGAAACTGGAGAACCCTGAGAAAAACCCCCTGAGGCACGGGTAGAACATGCAAACTCCATACACACATGGCAATTCATAACAATTCAATATTTAGCACAATTCATAATCGTGCATGTTTTTGGACCGGGGAGGAAACCGGAGAACCCAGAGGAAAACCCCCTGAGGCACGGAGAGAACATGCAAACTCCATACACACATGGCCGAGACAAGAATCGAACCCGGACCCTGGCGGTGTGAGGCGAACGTGCTAACCACTAAGCCACCGTGTCCCCCTAGATTTTATTCAAATTGGCCAAAATCTTGCGAAAAATAAAAGGGTATACTTGGGTATACACAGTGTACATACATTCTTGTGATCATCTTAGACATATAATAGAAACATTGTGATCTACTTGTTTCCATGGTAGGGTATACTTTTTGATTTGAGTGTATATTATCATATAAATGTATATAAACATTGCATGTTATAGATTTAGATTTCTCATAGAAAAAAAATCATGTTCTACAGTTAGTGTTGAAAGGCTAATGTACATGACAGTTACATTAAATGTTATGTATAGAAGAAAGGTACAAGCACAGGTGATTGTAGTAGAACCGGGTCATTTTGTGTATCGTTTGTTGCTTGTCAGCATGTGTCTCGGTCGTTGCTTATGCAATAGATAGGGAGTGACAAAAGGGGGTTGAATAGCACTGGGTCAGGGTAACGAATCTGACTGTGCTCATGGGAGATGACTATTGCTGCTGGCTGACATTAATTTTAATGACTTTGTGGTTAGAAGTGTTACTAACGCCGAGATATTCAATTTTAACCTCCCTCTCTCTCTCTCTCTCTCTCTCTCTCTAACACCTGTTACCTTCCTAATAATTCACTTATTAAATCTGCCCTGAACTCAATCCTGTATCTTTTTACTTTAGGGAGTGTCAGGTAAAAACACACCATAAACACTTCCCCTACATTAAAAACACACACTCCTATCTCTTGTTGTTTGTAGGAGTTCCCTGTGTATGTCAATGTACGGGAGGTGTCTATGGTGTGTCTTTACTTGACACTCCCTAAATTAAAAAGGTTGCATTCCAGTGAGATCTGTAGTCGTTATATAAAGCATTCATGGATAGCTAAATCTAGTTGAACTGTTAATGAACCAGTTTGCACCTTGTACACTCGACTTCATTCTAACTTTGTGAAGATTTGCATTATGGTAGACTTACCATCGGTACTCACTAATACTTTATTACAAGCTCTGTTTACTTCAGACTGTCACTATGCAAATTTAGTGGGGAAAAAAAGCATACATGGGGCACGGTGGCTTAGTGGTTAGCACGTTCGCCTCACACCGCCAGGGTCCGGGTTTGATTCCTGTCTCGGCCATGTGTGTGTGGAGTTTGCATGTTCTCCCCGTGCCTCAGGGGGTTTTCCTCCGGGTTCTCCGGTTTCCCCCGGTCCAAAAACATGCACGGTAGGTTGATTGACACCTTGGAAAATTGTCTCTAGTGTATGAATGTGTGTGTGATTGTGTGTGTGTGTGTGTGTGTGTGTGTGTGTGTGTGCCCTGCGATGAGTTGGCATTCCATCCAAGGTGTATTCTGCCTTAACGCCAATAAACGCCTGAGATAGGCACATGCTCCCCGTGACCCGAGGGAAGATTGGATATAGCGGTAGAAGATGAATGAATGAATGATAAGTATATATACTATGCAGACAAAAGTATTTGGACACCTGACTTTTCCAGCCATATACTGTTTTTATACTTTTCCTCCCCATACTGTTATCCCAAATCTATTGGAGAATTTCCCCAGGTGATTTCAGGTTATTAAACTGTGGCTTTACTGTAGTGGTAGGAGTGGAAACATATATGGAAAGAACATATGAATCTAATGGTCACAAACTTTTGTCTTTATTGTGTATTTCAGAATATGCTGAAACAGTTTTTTTTAGTGTTTTGCAGGTCAGGCGTTTAATGAGAACTAAAAGCAGGTAGGAACTACAGATGTTCCTTGAATAAATGTTAAAGTTGTAAATCATTTAATCAGGGTAATTTTTTATTCAGGTGATTAAACAAATAAAGTACTGTACTGAGTTTCATATTTGATTATGTGTAAGAATCTTTTTAGTTAGCCCTTGCACAGTGAAACGAGTAAGCGTGTATGTGACAAATAAATAACGTTTAAATAGATGGATAACAAATTGTTCATTTTGTCGCTTGAGAGAATGTAGAGCTAGACTGTTTTTTTCATGTTCCCATTCATTGTTATGAACCCATTTGTAACATGTTGATCTAGATCAGTCAATACCATACTTACTATTACACAACCTGGACGGTTATCTAGTCTCCATGAAGTGTCTCTCTTAAGGGTCATAAAGTGTTCACATAAAGGTTATCTAACCAATAAATAAGTCTGTCTTGCTACCAGGCCAAATTGCAAGCATATGTAACATGTTATGTGGAACAAATCTAGATCAGTTGGGGTTTCTAACGCTCTAATTTGAACCAGGCTTACAGAAAACGCATGAGAAAAAAAGAAAGACGTGGAAAGAGTGACAACATTAAGAAAGAATTTGCTTGCGATTTTCTCAGCTCTGACACAAAGCAGGGCCTCCGGTGAGCATTGGTGGGGCTGTTAGTTTGCCGGCGGGAGGGTTTGTTATTTTTTTCTCTTGGTTGAAAGTGGTTTGTATTTGGTAAGAATTAAGAAGCACACATTCTTTTCCTTTAGTAGGTGTGAATTGCACTTATGTTGACCTTTGAACAGATGTGGTGCTCCGTCAGCTACTCTCCAATTCATGATGAGCAAATTAAATCCCATCCCTGATGCGCAAACACCACAAATGTGTAGAAAGGTAAACATCGGTGTTTGTGAGTGTGCGTCTGCATGGGCATGTGATTTTCTTTTTTATATTTGTAGGGAGTATAGGCATGATACAGAAAACGTACCAGAGTAAGAAGACTGGGATGAAAGGGAGTAAATGAGGCAGGGTACTTGCTCTAGATCTCTCAACATAGATAAATGCTCTCTCTCCTTCTCTCCCTCCCTCCCTCTCTCTGTCTCTCTCTCTCTATTTGTCTGTTTCATTTTCCTTTGACTCATAGCCTTTTACCACACACGATTCTTGTTGATTTAAATTCCGTTAAAGATATTGAATTGGGACATGTTCTCACCCCCCCCCCCCCCCCCCCCGCCCCAACACACTTCCCAGATATTAGCCTTGGGATATACCTGTCTGCCAGATTACAACATAGTGTGCATAATAGGAATTAAATATATTTCAAGGTACTTGTCATACAGAGCTTACACACAGTGAGAGACATCATAGAATAGAACAGCTTTTATCACATATACATTACAGCACAATGAAATCCTTTTCTTCTTATATTGCAGTTTGATGAAAGCTGGGGTCATAGCGTAGGGTCAGCCATGATACAGTGCCCCTGAAGCACAGAGGGTTAAGGGCCCAAGCACCCTGTACATAAATGTATCAGGATCTTCGAATTCAGATTCAAATTCCATTTGCCTGGTACATATACAAAGTACAACATGAGAAAAGATTATATAAGACAATATATAAGACAGTAAAACAATGTAAAAGAATAAAAAATAAAAATGAGAATAAAAAAGAACAAAAGTAATGATAATAATTGATCAAATAAATGTACCAAAAATAAACTGTAAAGTTTACAAAATTGTAAATGTAACTAGAAGTATAGATGTATATATATATATATGACAAAAGTCTTGTCGCTTGTGTACAAATTGACCTGAAGTGCCGCTGAAATATATTTCTAATCAAGTTTTTTTTTTTACAAGAAATGGCTCATTTTAATCCCAACAGCTTTTGTAATAATGTTTCAGTGCAAAATGAAACTGTCAAAAAGTATTCTAATATTCACAGCTTGGTAAAGCCCATTGAGTCCATTTTTGCAAAGACATAAGTGTTGTCGCCTTGTCATATGAGCTTCACCGGTGACTAATAATGGATCAATGAGGTCTCAGGTGTGTATAAAAAGAACCCCAGTACCCTACCCTTTACCTCAACTGCAACTAGACCTCTGCAAACATGCCTAAGATTCACCCTGAGACTAAAGTGTTGATTATCAAGAGGCTGAAGACCAGATCCACTGCTGATGTGGCAGACACCTTCAATGTGTCTCAGCGTCAAGTACAGAGGATAAGAAAAAGATTTGAAGAGACTGGAGACGTTTTTGACAAGCCCAGGTCAGGCAGACCCCGCAAGACAACTGCTGGAGAGGACAGCACATGGCCTCCATGGTCGAATCAGTGCCCAGAAGCCAGCACTAAACAAAAGACGATTGAAAAACCGTGTGGCATTTGCCAAGGCCCACAGCCTGCTAAAAGGATGGATGCTGGAAAAGTGGCAGAAGGTGGATTTTTCAGATGAATCTTCTGTTGAATTACACCACAGTTGCCGCAAATATTGCAGGAGACCTATTGGAGCCCGCATGGATCCGAGATTCACCCAGAAAACAGTGAAGTTTGGTGGCGGAAAAATCATGGTCTGGGGTTACATCCAGTATGGGGGTGTACGAGAGATCTGCAGGGTGGAAGGCAACATCAATAGTCTAAAATACCAAGAAATCTTAGCTACCTCTTATATTCCCAACCATAAAAGAGGCCAAATTCTGCAGCAGGATGGTGCTCCATCGCATACTTCCATCTCCACATCAAAGTTCCTCAGGGCGAAGAAGATCAAGATGCTCCAGGATTGGCCAGCCCAGTCACCAGACTTGAACATCATTGAGCATATGTGGGGTAGGATGAAAGAGGAAGCATGGAAGACTAAACCAAAAAATATTGATGAACTCTGGGAGGCTTGCAAGACTGCTTTCTTTGCTATTCCTGATGACTTCATCAATAAGTTGTATGAATCCTTGCCAAACCGCATGAATGCAGTCCTTCAAGCTCATGGAAGTCATACAAGATATTAAATTTGGATCTCACAGCACCACTACTTAATTTGCTGACATATTTTTGTATTTGCAGTAAATTTGTTCAATTTCTGTATAGGCGACAAAACTTTTGTCTTGCCAAAATTTGACCTTTCTGTTTTGATTAAATGATAAATCTTTTTTCAGTGAAACTAATTTATTTCAGTGCATTAAACATCATTTGGGAGGGTTTTAGCTGTTCATACGAGCTATTTCTAACACCAATTGATTAATTAAAAGTCAATAATAGCAAGGTTAATAGCAGGTGTTTCTACAAAATAGATAAGCGACAAGACTTTTGTCAGGGACTGTAGTATATATATATATATATATATATATATATATATATATATATATATATATATAGATATATATATATATATATATATATATATATATATATATATATATTCATTCATCATCATTCATTCATCTTCTTCTACCCTCTTCTACCGCTATATCCAATCTTCCCTCGGGTCACGGGGAGCCTGTGCCCATCTCAGGCGTCTATGGGCATTAAGGCAGGATACACCCTGGATGGAATGCCAACCCATCGCAGGGCACACACACACACACTGACAATCACACACACATTCACACACACTAGGGACAATTTCCAAGGTGAAAATCAACCTACCGTGCATGTTTGGGGGAAACCGGAGAACCCGGAGAAAAAACCCCTGAGGCACGGGGAGAATATGCAAACTCCAAACACACATGGCGAAACGGGAATCGAACCCCGGCCCTATATATATATATGCACACATACACATGCTGGGAAAAGTATATACGCATAGATGAGACAGTAGAGATGGATATCGATTCCCTGTTTCGCTGTGTGCACTTCCCGTTTTTTTTTCCGTGCCACCTGATATTTAAAGACATCAAAAACACTGACTCAAGGCTAGATTATCTCACTGGCATTTTCATGTCCCTGGGATTAATTCTTACCACCCTGCTCTAGTTCCTCTTCTGCCGACCCTGCCTTGGATCCTTGTTTCTGCCCTGCCTGCATGAATTCATCTTTGAATTCTGCACTGTTTTTTTTTTTTTTGGTTGATGTATTATGCTTTTGCCCTTTGTTGCCCTGTTTGCTGATTTTTTTGTTTTTTTGCCTTAATTTTCCCTGGACTGTTTTTGTCTATGCCACTTCATTGGCAGAATAATGTAGCGTCATTCCCAGCTCACAATCCTGACAGAATAATCTTGCATCTCTGACGGAAAACGTAATTTGTAATTTGTACGAGTTCTTTCCATTTTTTAAAAATAAAATTTCACCATAATAAATATATTTAATATATACATAACATTTCATGAGGTGGATATTCTATTTACAGTTTTCAAATCCAGACCAAGATCTAATCCAAGCAAATCCAGAGATGTTCTGGATTTTGTCTCCTCGCTGGGTATTTTTAACAGAAAAAGTCAGTGTAGGGGTACATGGTGTTATTTCTTTTTAATTTTGATTATCCTTTATGAAATGACTGTTCTGGGTGTTAGCTCAGTGGTTAAGACATTGGTCTCTGAACCAGAAAGTCACAGTTTTAAATCCCCGTGCCTAAATAAGAGCTGCCACTAATGGGCTCTTGAGCAGGGCTCTTCACCCTCAACTGCTCAGTCTCGCCCCAGCCATTAGGGTTGCACAAGCCAGTGCATTCCTAGAACAGGTCCCAAGCGTGCTTAAATGGGGAGGCTTGCATTAGGAAGGGTATCCAGCTTAAAAGTTGTGCCAAACCAAATATACGGATCATGCACTGTGGCGACCCCTAACGGCCGAAGCCGAAATTAATTTGTGACCTAAATTTCCATTTTCTGTGGATTCACTTAATCGACAGTGTATATTGAAAGTGAGCCTAAATGTCCTAAAATGCCTGAAAATGGAATGCTTTCCAATATGAAAAGAACTATTGTACATACGAACAAATATTACATTCTGAAAAATGTCTTCACATCAACAAGGATCACCCCACAACAGAATACTATATTCTACCTAGTTTTAGCATTTACTAAGGGATTATTAATATCTTATTAGATATTAGCAATGTTGATATTGTTTTCAAAAGGAATACAATACTTTTTAGCATTGCTATCAAACACCACCAGGGGGCGTGGACAATAAACTACAGGAGAGCTTTTCTTTAGCATGTTTTGGGTCTGTATCAGGTAGGATTAGAACTTGAAAGGATTGTCTTTTCCATCTTGTCTCATCCTGAAAGAGCTTCCATAAAATGCTTCAAACGAACTGAGATATGTTGTCTTTGGTGTGGCGTTTCAAACACACTGCGATACGTACTGCATTGAATGTGTTTAATATAATGTATGGATGGCGGTATATTAAAGTGCATCGTTTATCATCATGAAGCGAATACATGTTTTTGATGCATGTTTATACGATATCTGTAATCTGTAGCCCATGTATTTGGATTTATGTGGAACAGAAAATTGACTATTGTTATTTCTGGAGCACAGTGTGCACTTCATTGTGTATCAGGTTATCAAGTCATCTCACAAAACAAACGCTCTGTCATCTTAGCATGCATGTATGTGTACGTGTAAACAATAAAACACTAAACCTGCAGTGACCAGAGCCATGTCTGTGGTTGTGAAAGAACAGCACGGTTTTGATGGCACATTGGATGTGCTATCTATCAAAATCCACAGAGTACATAAGAACGAGCTCAGGAGAACATTGCTGTGCTAGCTGCTTGATCCTGCTGACCTCGCAGATATTGAAATTATAATTCATGGCAACTTCCCATCAGCATTGTGCCGGTGAAGGTTCCAGAATCGGGCCTCAATCTCACACTTTTTTACTGTTTTACTGGGAAAAAGCAAGTTATCTGCTTCCAAACTCTACTAATATAGAAAGAAACAGTTACGTCAGGGGCTTAGCCGTGACAATAATTGAGGATTTTTTTTTTTGGTAACTAGAAAAAGACATGGAGTTTAGGAAAACTCTAGCAGTAGATATCCTAATGCATTGCTCAACACAACCTTTATAGCTAAACATTAGAAAAGCCCGAATCCATCATCTCACATGTAATTACTGTCACTTGATAGACAGTGGGCTCACTTCTGTATACATGCTGTGAGTTGGATGGTATAATATGTTCTGAAAGACAGGTAAAACTGCATGGGTGTTATTATTTTTATACTGTTCTGTAGGAAACTCCCACACACTGTATAGTTGTGTAACAGTTCTCAATTCTCACACTTTCTTAAATAAATAAATAAAATAGGTTCGTTGGTTCTCTGGTGAGTGGAAACGTTGATGATTGGACGAGCCACGGAATGCCGAATTGCATCTCAAATAGCAATCTAGAAATGAATTGAAATGAGTTGCATCGATTCAACACAGATCGTATTGCCCGTTTGTCTTTCGTGACAAATGAGTGTTCCTTATTTAGTTCATGTCCGGTCACTGATTCCCAAGATAAAACACATGTTTTTAGACTACGCTTAGATTTAAAAAAAAAAACAAAAACAAACCAGAAAAAAAGACTAAGGCAGAACCAATTAGCAAAGTAATACTCATAAGTACGCTTGTGTGTAAACACGTTAGAGGATTCATCACCTCTCATCTAAATAACTTCCACACTTTTGTGTTTGTTTAACCTTTTGTGTCAGATGCTCGTGGGGGTCAGTGGGACTGGATACTTTACAATGTTTGTGCTTGGTGGCCTGTAGCTAAATGACTCAACATATAAAAATGGCAAGAGTACACAGGACTATTCTTGTGTGTGGTGTGGTGCTTGTCACCCTGAACATCCAGTGTGTGTGTGTGTGTGTGTGTGTGTGTGTGTAGATGAGTATGATTTCAGTCATTTAAAACATATAGGCATTCATGTTAATGGTACTTTATTATCATAATATGATCTTGCAAAAGCTAGTGTACTTGTATTGCCAGTCCCAAGCCTGTATAAATGGTTAAGGTTGCGTTTTGCAAGGGCAAGTTAAACATGCCAAATCAAATATGTGGATCACTAAACAGAATTTCATAATGTATCGTCGAGGCCTGGGTTACCAACCTGTGCTGCCACAGCAAACAGGGTATGTATCCTTAGCAAACACAGAAATTGGGCTATTGTTGGCCAGAGAAGGAGAAGGAGAGGGGGAAGACATCTACTGGAAAAGCAGGGAAAGGAGGAGTGTAGGAGAGTGGGGGTAAGGTGCTTTAAATGTTGGTTCTATAACTGGTAAAGGGAGAGATAGTGAGCTGATATGATAGAGTGGAGAAAGGTAGACGTGTTATGGGTTCAGGAGACTAAGTGGGAAAGGAGTAATGCCAGGATTATTAGAGGTGGATTTACACTGTTCTCTCACAGTGTGGATGGTGAGTGACATGGCGTAGGTCTAATCCTGAAGGGAAGGATGATCTGCTATGGCGAGCCCTGAGGGGAGCGTCCGAACAAGGACAAAGAAAATGGTCATTGTATGATCTCAAAGATGTTTTACATCATCAATGTATTCAATATGCCTAGAAACGTTTACTCTGCCCTTTGCTTGTGTAATTGATGCTTGTGAATTGCAGCGCTACAGTAACATGATCTCCTGTTGTCGTAGCCATTGATTATACTTAATCTGCAACCTTATGAGTAGTCTGGAGGGAAAAGCTACCTGGATAATAATTAAGCATCATCATTATAATGTGTCAGACTGGATCCAGAGCCATGCCACTGCTCTTTACGGTCCATGCTAGCTGTTTGCAAAGTAGCATTACAGTCCAAAGTCAGTTTCTCTTGCTTTAGATATACACAGCATTTTAACAGGGTAAGAGGTTTGTTGTTTACATTGGTATTAAATGTAAACTACCATGTAAAATAAATGTAAATGTATTAAATGTAAAAAGGCCTAAAGACTGTGAATAGCTAATCATATTCCTGTGGTAACGGTTTAAGGGTAGCCTCCAACCTAAAACATTAACCTGGGCTTTATTTGCGTACTGGATTTAGATTAGCAAAAGTATTTTTGAACACTGGTTTAGATCAAGATAAAATTACCTTTCGTGTTGGCTTATATAATCCATTTGACATCATGCTCTCTGGTCTGTGGTTTCCAGAATTCTTGTACTATGTGTGTGTGTGTGTGTGTGTGTGTGTGTGTGTGTGTGTGTGTGTGTGTGTGTGTGTGTGTGTGTGTGTGTGTGTGTGTGTGTGTGTGGTGTGTGTGTGTGTGTGTGTGTGTGTGTGAGTCTCTGTTGAGCTGTACCATTTCCTGTATGTGAAAGAACAGATTTTACACAAATCTTGCTGAGAAGACTATTATTATATGATCAGTTTATTGAGCCCAATGAATAAGCTCTCTGAGTAAATTGTTCTAACAATTAAATGTTGTCAGGGTTTTGCTGAAGAAAAGGGTTTTATGATTTATATGTCTATGATCTGGGCCCTGCACAAATCATTGCCACATAAAGGAGTCTATTTTAAATGAGGTTGTTCACGGAAGCTGTTCAGCAGCTCCACCATGGTGCTTAATGACCCAGGGTCAAGGTGGCTGTCTTGGTGAAATTCCAAGTTGTGGATATATTGTGTATAGTCGCGGATGCTTTCTGGTGCTGTTTATTACTGATACGAGCATGAACAGAGTCATAGTGCTTTTCCTAAAAACATTATTTCTAGTTATTCTTTTCAAATTAAATTTTTTTAAAACTTTTTACTGTTTTTAACTTATACTTTATCTTTTTTAACCGGGTTTACTTTGTCTTTTTTACAGATGTGCAAGAAAATAAGAAGTCGATTTTACTAGGGAGGCTAAAAATAACAGTTTATGCAGGTTTTTATTGGTGACACAATGTGGACATTTCTCATTATGGCTGAAACTACTGCAGTGGATATTGTTAAAGCAAATATTTTGGCACTTGAACATATTATTTATCAAACCATCTAACTGTTGCCATTCATGATAAATTTTCTGGCATTATATATTTTTTTGCATTGTCTATGTAAGGGATAGTAAAAAATTGCGAGTGGTGGCAAATGCACATACATCCTTCACTTAAGAAGAAGTAAAGATACTCATGATTTTAAAAACTCAGGTGAAGGTACTGACTCCACATTTATACCAAAGTTAAAATAAAGAAGTTTGGGCTCCTTATGTACATAAGTAAAAAACTTTCAGTTCAAATGTACCTTATATTAATACATTTCAAGTTTTTAATACTTTCATCAACATGGGCATGGACACATTGCTATGTATTATGAAAATATATGTTCATTAGACACTTTGATCTTTCTATTTATATATTTGTTATGTCTGTGAAGCAATTAATCAATGAGATTGAGATTGTTATATTTATGTGTCTGTGAAGAGAAATGAGTGTATACAAATAAAAGTAGATCCTTTACAGATTTGAATGATGTATTGCTCTTTTCTGTATGATTAAAAATAATAATTTAAGTTCGGTTTTCAGCGTTATGAGGAAGATGAGGGTTAATTTCCAGATGTGGTGGACTAAAAACTGCACACAAACCATAAACCATAAACCTGAATTAATCGATTATCGATAAGACGATTAATCTCCCAGGTCTTGTAGCAATTGTAGCAATTGTAGCAAGTGTTTCTTAGGTTTATGCAAGTCTTAAACATCCATCAATGTGCACTAGCTCTGTCAATCTGATTAATTAATTCTGATTAAATCAATTTGATTACTAAATGATTAAAATTGACATTAGAATAAACAGCTTTGCAATCTTTTTAAAGATCCCTCAAATAAAAGTCCCACATATTGGTTGTGTTTTTCTCAGAGCAGTGCTGCTTGTGTGGGGACACCAAGTCATCAGTCATGACTCGAGCTGGCCCAGGTGCTCTGTTAGTCCTCATGGGAAGATAGTCACTAAAAATACATCAGCTCTAAGCTGCTTATAGAATCTGGGAATGAGCTCATGGTACCAGCTCAGAGCTGCTTTGCCAATAAATTTAGCATCCTTTCAAATCTGAGGAGAATCACTACATCTACACCTACGCTACACGTGGATCATGTGGCTCTACCCTCTTCACACTCCCCTGTGCACCAAATTGTATTTAAATGCTGTAAGGTGTTTCCTTACCCACTAGTATATACACACTTCATCTTTTGTTAAACCTCACCATGCCCAAACTGAGCTCTTTGGGTAAACTGTGCGGCTCCAGTCACAGCGATGACATCACTATTCAGGGCCAGGTTAAGCGCAAGAACTCTGTGCACCGCGTGTCTATCATCGAGGACGGGAACATAGCCGAGGTACTCTACCTCATTCCCAAACAGTCAATGATGGACCAACTACCTTTCCTTGACCCAAGCGAGTATGTGATCCTGGAGAAGATGGCATCTCTTGACAAAGAAGCTGGTAAGAGAGCTTGAATTTGGAAAATGAGGAAGGTACAGCATCCAAAAGGTTAAATATATACATTGTAATAGATAGAAGGGGGCACGGTGGCTTAGTGGTTAGCACGTTCGTCTCACACCTACAGGGTCCGGGTTTGATTCCTGTCTCGGCCATGTGTGTTTGGAGTTTGTATGTTCTCCCTGTGCCTCAGAGGTTTTTCTACGGGTTATCTGGTTTTCCCCGGTCCATGTACAGGTTGATTGGTACCTTGGAAAACTGTCCCTAATGTGCGAATATGTGTGTGTAAGTGAGTGTGTGTGCTCCCTGCGATGGGTTGGCATTCCATCCAGAGGGTGTCCTGCCTTAATGCCCATAGACGCCTGAGATAGGCACAGGCTCCCCGTCGAGGACGCGAGGGAAGATCGGATAAAGAGGTAGAAGATGAAATAATGAATGAAAAGATAGAAGATTTTCATGTTAAGATATCAATTAGGGGCCACTGTGTTTGCATAAATTAGTTCAGGTGTTGTTTAGTTAGTATTCATGTACATTTTAGTATTGCATAACATTTCAAAATTATTTTGGATATTGTGACAGAATAGTACATCAAGTACTGTATGAGAAAATTATCTAACCCAGAACATTGTGTTTTAACAAATGTTGGGTAAAATACATAATTTTATATTTTGGCATCAGTTTGTGTATATATATATATATATATATATATATATGTCTAATGAGAGGAAATATGATGATGATGATCAGTGATAACTAGGAAGTGATACACTAATGGAAATAGTGTGATTGACTGAAAACGGCATGCAAAGAAAAGAGAAATTATTGACATTTCAGCAAATAGATTACGATTAAAATAATGAGTGGGAAGTACAGATAGTTGAGTAAAAATTTAATGCGTAAAAGTAAAAAGTACAAAAAATAAAAAATGAATGCTGACATCAGAAAAATCTACTTAACAAAGTTTTTTTTTGTTTGTGCTCCTGTTACTTTCCACTTAATATAATAATAAAAAAAATATATTTGCGTTATTTGTATACATCTTAAGTTGGATTCTGAGCCCTGTTTTAAACATGACACAATTGTTCTGGTCATCCAGTCTACTACGTTTTTTTTATACATTGTCTGGAATGTACCTGAACAACATACAGGACATGCATTACATTATATTATAAAATAATAATCACACCTTTATTCAAAGGGTTTCTGCTGAAGTACATGCATTGGGTTGTTTGTCACCACAGCTGATGAGAATGTTCTAAATCTAAATTTTATCTTTTGAGATGTCGGTTGAGGTTCACCTGCTGGTTTTTGTTCTGCTATAGTCACCACATTCAAGCAGAATCTGCTGATTAAAATAACATGTTCTTGTTTTTTGGTGTTATGGAGAAGTAAAGGCCACTGATTGTATCCAGATAGAAAGAATACACTTTTGACAATTGAGGTGTTTTCTTTGGGAGATGCATGTCAGTTATGTGCTAAAACCAACAAATGTTCTGTATTGTGTTTTTGTTTGCTTAATAAAAAGCATTGGGATGAGGGTTTCTGTTCCACCTGGATGTGGGCACCACACACTCGTTCAAACTTAGAGGCAGTTTTTGAACTACCAGTCTGCCTACTGTCTGTGTTTATGAGGGAACTGACACATCTGAAATTCTGCCCGAGCTGTGACGCATCAGTGATGTCCACCCAAACACCCCATAGCATACCCTAATACCATAGCAGACTTATTCTGCATTTCTCTGCTTTCTGCTAGCTTTCCTAATAAATGTTCGAATAAGAAGCTAGTAGTCCAGCAGAGCTTTTGCATTGTCCAACTCCACGTGACAGCTAATTTCAGCACTGCAGTGCCTCTCAGTGCCTCTCACATGAATGCACAGGCCCGCGTTGTTACTGTTTGACGCATACACTCCAATGAAGGCTTGAAGAATAGGGCCGGCACATTACTGCACTCATATCTCCATTCAACCGATCAATCATTTACCAGCAGAGTGGAGTATCTGCACCCCTCACGCATGACTGAATCAACAGTCTACTGTTCCGAGACCCCCCGAAATAAGAATTTTATGAAATACACTACTTCTCTTTAGTTACTGCTGTGTTATGAGTTCATGCTTACTAAGAATACAAAACTGCAGTTTGCTGCATCAGCACAGCTAGCAGCATTTAAGTGGCTGAAGTGTGTATTTGTAATTTTTCAGAAGATGCATCTCACTGCAAAGAAAGCATATAGTCAAACCCGCTTCCCTCCATCGCCATTGTCATAACTATATACACTGTGAATTTGTTTCGTTTTCCGAAAAGTAGTGAATAGCCTAGTCAGATTGTGCTCTGAAATGCATACAGCAGCTTTTCTATAACCCGAAAACACACACACACACACACACACACACACACACACACACACACACACACACACACACACACACGTGTGCATACAAGCACATCTTCTGTTTGAAATTCAGCTCATCCGCGCTGACACCTTCAAATAAGCCTGCTGTGCCTTAGCTCTGACTCTATGCTATAGCAGTATAGATGTACCAGGTGCAGGGGCTAATACACATACACAAGTATGTACTATGTAGCACGCTAAGTAAATTTATGTAAGGATTTATTTATTTATTTATTTATTTTTAGCCAAAACAGAAATTAAAAGTCAATTTTATTTGACTTTTGATATTGAGAGTTTGCTTTGATTGACATAATGTATGGTAGGTTTATTCACATTTTAATTTGATTTATTAAGTAATATCTTACTTTGATAACATCATGATTCAGCAACATGATTCTACATTCAGATACAAAGAATATACATTTATATAATGCATTGCAGAAAATACATGCTAATTTACACCATTACAGTAATCACCTAATCAAATCATTAGGGATTTGAACTCAAGATCATCTGATTAGGAGTCCAAAATCTTAACCACTAAACACCCACAGATAACATGCAATGTGTTGATCGAATATATAAATAGTAACCACTGTGGTATCATTACAGTAACATAATCCAGACAAGTGATATACAAAATGATTTCGTGTCAACAACATGGCTTCGGGAATCGTCTACTGTATATAAAGGTTTCTAACACTATAAAGCAGGGATCACCAACCTTTTTGTAACTGAGAGCTACTACATGGACACCGAGTCATATAAAGGGCTACCAGTTTGAAATACTCCTCTGAAATAACAAATTTACCTTTAGTTATATATTATTATTATTAATGATACTCATTTATCTATGTGAATACACTTGTGATTTTTGACAGTGACTATCAACAACGAATTAACTACATTTTACATTATAGACGCATCTCACTGATGAGTTGTGCACTTTTTATAGCAAGCCTGAGAGCTACTCATGTGCTCCTTGGGGGCTACCTGGTGCCCACGGGCACCACGTTGGTGACCCCTGCTATAAAGCATAGTTTTCTAGCAAGTGTCCATTAAAGCAAGCATCTATAATATATGTAGATATTAACGGATATATTATTTGTGTGTTTATTAATGTGTATTTTATTAGAGTGTGTAACCGATTGATCCTGAGGTTGACTTTGTGCAGCTTCTGTTCATGTTCTCCTCATGTCTTAATGCGGTTCTCCGTTTTCATCCCACTGTCCAAAAATGTGCCACCAGGTGGAATGACTAAAACAACTCATCCCAAGCTGTATGTGTGTCTGTGTATGTGTGTCCTGCTCTACAAATGACTTGCGTCCCATCGAAGGTGTTTTTCCACATCATGCCCAGTCTTCCTATGATAGGGGCTACAGATAGGAAGCAGTAAATTGGAAGTGTGTGTGTGTAAATCAGGTTTTATATTACTTTTACCTCAATCTTTCTAACTGCTGATTGTTAACTGATAACTGTGTAAATAATTTAATTAATTAATTTTATTAATTTTATTTCTTCTGGGTAATTCTTCTTACTCAAGAACAACAAATATTTGTCTTAAATGTAGAACAGTCCAAGCACAGCCTCCATCATCATCTTTATCATCAGAAAAAGGGATTATCAAGACAAAGGTTGGGGGAGCAGGAATCGTACCCTTTGTCCCTGAGTGGGATACGCCGTTCATAATTTGTCAGAACTGCCTTCGTTCCCTCAGCACACAATTCCTCCTTAGAGATGCATAGCACAGCGGTCGGGTATTAATAACACCTCTCAATCGACTTGCAAACTCAATTGTACACCCAGTAATCCTATAATCTACTGCCACGGTGCCACAATAGACCAGACCAGGCTCTGTCAGTCTCTTAAAAAGTGCTCCGTATATCGCTGTAGCACAGATGCTCTGATGTATTTATGTTTGAATATTCTTTTTGAGCGCATATCAGCATATCCAGTGTTACCCATCAATTCCCTGAACAACTGACACAACTCTATGTATTGCAGAAAAGTGTGTAAAAGCTACCAGTGTACATAGTTCAGTGATAAAGACTCTAGTCTGTGTGCAGGCGATGTTTCTAGAGACACAAATGGAACGTGAACTGTGAAGGGGAAAAAAACAGCTAAGAGAGACAGATAGAAATACAAACAGAGAGAGAGAGAGAGTAGCAGTGAATATAAAATCGAGTCACATGTGCTGCACACTGCCCTCCCCTCTCAGTCCTTTTGAAGAATTTAAGGTGGTGTCTCTAACTGGGAGGGATTATGACTATGGAATCTGCATTTGTCACACACAGCAGCTGCAACCTGGTTATTTCAGCACAGCGACGGCAGAGTCTTCAAACATACACATACACAGACGCACACATACGCTGTCAAAAAAGGGGAAGGCTCAAGAATCAGAGACCAAATGAGCAGTCACACACTGCCGACTGACTGCCTAGGTTGACAGGGCTAGCACTCTCTCTCTCTCTCTCTCTCTCTCTCTCTCTCTCAGTTCCTCAGCCTTCCTTCATTTCTCTTTTAATATTGGCTTTCATTCTCTGGCACACACTCTCTCTCTTTCTCTCTCTCTCTCTCTCTCTGTATCTTTCTTCTGTGGACTGAGAGGTAGAGAGTGCAGGAAGACCCAGCGAAAGCAAATAGCAGCAGCAGCAGCAACAGCAGCAGAAGCGCCTCTCTTCTCTCAAGCCCCAGAAGGAGCCAATGGTCATGGTGAAGGAGAAAGGTAGTCAATGGTGTTCACGCCACTTTTATTCCAAGGCCAGAGAGAGAGAGAGCGTGCGAATGTGCCATGGACACTTCCTGTCCGAAGAGAGTGGGTGTGTTTAATGTGCATGCGGGTAGGATGCTGTCTGTATACACATGGCTATGATGAAGAATGTTGAATGGTGTCGGTTAGTGTTGTGTTACTGTGATAGCAGTTTGTGACTCATAGATTACTAGTGTGGCTAAAATTGTAATTCACTATCAACTGGTCTTACCTCACGTTTCAGCAAGGCGCACAGAATTGATATGTTGATGCATTCCGCTGCGTCTGTATGTTTTAGAAAGTGTATAGTGTACATTTTGCAAGCATATGTGTGTGTGTGTGTGTCTGTCAAGGGGGACTTCTCAGCAATCTCTGGTGTGTGTGAGTGTGTGTGTGTGTGTGTGTGTGTGTGTGTGTGTGTGTGTGTGTGTGAGAGAGAAACTGCACTAGCGAGTCGAACGGAAACAGCTGTTAAGTACTTAATACCCCTTTTACAAATGCCACTGTACCTGCATTCTTTAACAGCACCTGATTCACACACAACATAAAGAGAAAAACCCCTACATGTAGAAGGACTGCTATTTCCAGCCAGAATGTTGCGTAAGAGTATTTATAAATTGAATAGCCTTGACTTATTTACACAATGCACAAATAGGTTCTGGCTTGGTGAGAATGTTTGGCATGTGATTCTGTGAGCAAAACACACTCTTTAACACACAATGTTGCTGTCACTGGTAGATGATTCGGTTAGGGTGCCTTGGGAAAGAGTTAGGATGCCGGGCGGATTTTGAAAGAAACACTGCGCCAAAGTGGATGATTCAGGAATACTACAAAAGTAGATCATGAGTCATGAGAAGCTCCTAAATGATTTGTGCAGAATGTGTGTATCTGTGTGTGTGTGTGTGTGTGAAAGAGGGAGAGAGAGAATAGACTCAATAATGTATTTAGCCCATCATGGTATCCATGGCAACCAGGCAACGAGTGGTCTGCTGGTGAGAGTATACTACATGTGTGAATCATAGCTTAACATCATACCTAATACACAAACAAACCCCAGGACACCATGAGACACACGTTACTTAGACACACTGCAAAAAAAATGCAGGAATTTCATCTTAATGCATATATGTTCTTTTAGTTATATGTGGATTTGGCAGCAACTTAGAAAGATATGTGCGCAAGGATCATGCCTGCGCATTAGCATTCGCAGCACGCGCGGCAGGAATAAAAAGGTATATGTTTGATCGACGTGGAATAGGTATGAGGTGGAATTCAAGAGTTCGATCAAATAAATTTTAATCCATGCTTATATTTGGTCTACAAGATTGAACCAAAACAATAATATATAATAATAATAATAATAATAATAATAAAGCTCATCTCTCAGGTTCACTTATTTCGCAGCGCAGTGGAGCCTCACACAATCTGTAGAAGCTTCTAGACTCCACATACTCTTATGTTATCAGAGTGCACAGTGGAGGACATTTGGACTCCTGGCAGACGCACAGTACTAATAATTGGGTATGTCATCCAGCTGTGATAAAACTGCGGTTTTTAATAGCGCAGTTCTGTTACACAACATTAAAAGCGGTTAAAATGATAGTTGTTTGCCTGTCAGATACAAAGTTAATATCTTGCAAATAGGAAACTTAAGCAAAAAGAGTTGTTTTGACTATATCGGTTTGAATGTTTCAACAATAGTACGTGACTCTTGCCCTCTAATCTTCGGGGCCACAGCGTTTAATCCTTTCACATAAGAAACCAGATTTTCTACCCACCTTTTTAATTGGATTGGTTTGGTGGGATGTCACTGGATTTCATTAAATGGACACTGTGAAAAAGGCACTTTTATCCTCTTGAGCTGGACAAAACCAAACAGAATATTTGAGGTGAAGTATTGAAAACTGGGTGTTTTCCTCATGTAACATGTTTGTGTTTCTCTGGTAGTTATCCATCAATTGATGTGCAAAAGTTCAGTACACTGTCTCCTCGTCCATTGCCCCAGTGCTGCAGATTGTTGTATATATGACTATCTTTCGTCGGGGTGATATTAGTTCCACAAACAGTTTATAACCAAACAGTTTATAACCAGTTCTACCTGATCACACACGTACATTATCTTGTCTTTTGAGTTTCTCTTCATTCAGGCTGTTTAATGAGATCTAATCTGAGGGCACATCAGATCATGTTAGATTGCCTTAAGTAATATATATCACCATTCACTCCCAGATTCAAATCATATGGATCGGCTTATCTTCATATATATATATAGCTTTGCGACTTCTTTTCAACCCAATTAGGTCTAGTGGAGCAGCGAATCAGTTTGGCAGATTGAATGAGTCGGTTGTATGCTGTGAGGTCAGAGCTTTGGGTGAAGAGATTAGGTTTTAGTTAAGTGGAGAAATCATGCTTGGATTTAGAAGTGCTAAGAAAGAGAGAAAGAGAGAGAGAAAACACATTTTCCAACAGAATGTATATTATATTAAAGATATAGTAGATTTTCTTGATAAATACAAGATCTTTAACCTGGGGAAAAGTCACAGTATATGTTAAATCCAGCGGTCGGCAAAGTAATCAAGTGACAGAGCAACTTTTTAGTAGGTTCCTCAGATACAAGACACAAAAAAGAATTCAAAAACCATATTGACTTTTGTACTGTAAAATGTTTAAACTGTATATGTTTCACAGTAGTGTTTCACTTATTCCACACATACTTACTATACACATGTGAGCTGAGAACGATAGAGAAACAGGATTGTAGTAAGGATTAGATTAAAGTTCTCAATGAGCATTTCCTAATCAGGAATACACAAGTATGAGGAATGAATCAAACTATATATTATCTACAAGGATGGAACACCATAGCCAAAAACATTGGCCAGTTTCTTGACTTAACTTTAGTGAGGGTGGTATCACGATATGCAGTATTTGAACCCTTTCATAATTGATACGCATTATAAACTAGATAACTAGCTAAATGAAAGCTACATAATATAACCAGTTTCGACGCAATCGAAGCACATGCATTCCACACAATGCATTCCAGGATTTCACATTACTGGTATTCTAGCTAATGAATGACTTGTCCATCTATGTGGACAAGCTACATGCCGTTTCTACTGCTTTATTTTTACTAGTTATTGAAAACACTTCATTCACAATGAAAATCTGAATAATACTCTTTGGAGTTTGAACATGATTGTATGAATCTTAAAATGATTATTAGCTGTTATTAGCTGATATTTTGCTTAGTCTGTGACAGTAAACTTCTGTTTGGCACACCTTTTGATGCACATGTCTACCTCAATGACAGTGTTTATATGTAAATTATTGATCTTTATTTGCATATGGGCAATCCAATTTTGCACAACATTCTGTAGCGTGCTGTTCGGCGCTACTGTATATTGTCCCTTGTCTTACAGTTAGATCTGTGTTTCATTTGTTAATTTATGCTGTTTAGTGTAGCACCTTGGTCTTGGGGAAATGTTGTTTCGTTTCACTGCATATCGTTGAATGGTCAACTTGACTTGACCTGCAAAGATCTAGCCTGCCCATTACTCAGTTTATATCTATCTCGCCTGTAGAATTGTGTACCTTTCTCACACTGTCTGGTTACCATTCTCTATCGGGCATAGGATTGATTCGATATCAATGCTTCACATTCTGTATGAGTAACACATAATGTTTGAGGCGATCCCGGTCCATATGATGATCTGCATAAGTGGGTGATGCTCAGCACTGCTAAATCTGCAGCACATGCTGTCTTGTTAAAGAAACAGCTCCATGGTAACATCTGGCGTGCAGAGATGATTCATAGACGCGTTTATTTGAATTAAAGCGCTTCACCTATGGACACATTTTATGCTGACGTGAACGTGGAGTTTGCAGTTTTGTACTACCTGCCTTGTATCTCTACTCACTTGGCTTTTTTTTTTTTTTAACAGTCGAGGGTAGGATTTTTAGAACGATCCGAGTGTGGCTTTGCGCCTACAGGAAAACAACATGCAGCATAAATCCACCTGCCTGTTCCTCAGTGTCAGCTTGACAAAATACTGCAGCCTCATTCTCCCGTTACATTATACAACTTTCCCTGCGCCGTATTGTCGTGACATTAAATCTGGTCGCCATGGCAACAGCTCTCTCCAGCGGTGAATACTGGTTCGCGAGAAATCCTTGTGCTTCCGTCTGTGCTGCAATAGGAAGCATTCCTGAGGATCCGTGGTCGAGCCCGAGCCTCGGACAGAGAGAAACGGCGATGGCAAGGCAGACAAAACAGCCACTAAATTGATCCGGAAGTGTGTTTTTGCATGCGGCGTGTCATGGGAAATGGCCGTCAGGGCTTTTAAAATGACTTGTTTGATTAGTGAAGAGGCTCCGTGGCAGCAGGCCTGTGTAACCTGACGGGTTGATAAAGAGTGTGCTCTCAATATGACACATTCTTTCCGACACTAATCTCGCACCGAGCTTTCAAGTGGCCTGTGATTAGATGGGAGACGCACAGATCAACTCTCTCATGGAGCGAGTGGGGTGGAGGGGAGGAGGGGGGGATACATATTCAGGCTTGGTGCGGGAAGGATTTATTAAGAGAGCGAGAAGAGTGACAGTAAATGAGAGATTGTGAGGAGTGTCGAAAAAAAGGGGAAGTAATAGAAAGATTGAGGAGAGCTCCTGTTGAGAGCGTTTCTTTGAAAAGCACAATTTCTGTATAAAAGGAAGTCAGACTGGAACATTTTGGACCTAATGACCTTGTCTAAGCGTGACAATGAGACAGAGTAAGAGAAAGAAATAAAAAGATGACGAGTAGACGAGCAGAAAACATCAGCTTCTCTATTCTCCTTGGGCTGTGCAGTTATCAGTATTCACTCCTTCAGTGCTTTGTTTGTTTGGTGTCTATGTGTTTGCATGGTGTGTATGTGCGTGTGTGCGTGTATATGGTGGGTGTGTGAACACTCTTGAGTGTTTCAATTAAATGAATACAAGCAATTGTGATTGGCTCCTGTTATGCAAGTGATAAAAAGAACACTTTTGGGATGAGTGGCTCAGATTTATAGATAATAAAAAAAAAGTGTATGAAGTAAGTAAATAACTGGGTGGGTGAGAGCTTGGATAAGGAGGTCAAACCCTCTCCGTGCGCTTTTAATAAATGGAGCTTTTTATCTAACAAGCCCTACAGATCACACACATCCAAACACTATGCACCACTCACACCTACACACAGTGTGCCGTCACCCGTGGTGTGGGTTTGAGCCGGTACAGAAACACTCCGGCAATTTGCTGTATGTTTCGCAAGATGAGTCTCTTGCGTTTGGTTGTTGCAGCACATATTTACAGTATGGTTTGCTCCTTCCGAACTGAAATAAAAGTCACCCATTATCCTATTCCGTTTCAATTTCAGGCAGCGATGCACTTCCTGTGCAATGTAGCAAATTTCATTTCCACGGAGTCTAAACATTTCAAGCATAACATCATATTTGCATGCTCTGCAGTTTGATCTAAGTGTGATTGTGCTCTGCATTCGTGTGGAGTTCCGTTAGCCGCGTTTTCGTCTGAACATGTGTTTAAAAGTACATTTTGTGCGGCTGAATAATTGACCAGTTTCTCATGTTTTTTTTTTCTCGTTTTAACTAAAAATATCTCCCTGCGCTTTTCAACAGTGGCCCATCCTCAGGAAGCCCACCGGCCCCCAGAGAAACTGGTCATCCAATGTTACAAGTGCAGGGAGCCATGCAAGGGGGAAGTGCTGCGCGTACAGAGCAAGCATTTCCACATCAAGTGCTTCACCTGCAAAGGTAAGATCCTTTTTAGTGCAGGAAAAGGAATGCTCAGTAGTGGTAGTATTTTGTGCTAAAATTGTTAATTGTTTGGACACATTTATAGAAAAATGTTCAATCTTATTTTTGACCATTTTCTTACACACTTTAATGTAAAGTCCCAAACATTTGTGATGGAAGGAAAAAAACAAATTAAAAATCCTTGTCTTTTGGAGTGATTCCTTCTTGCTTAGAATAGACTTTATTTGTCACATATACATTACAGTACAGTGAAATTGTTTCTTCACATATCCCTTGGAAGCTGGGGTCAGAGCACAGGGTCAGCCATGATAGAGTGCCCCTGGAGCACAGAGGATTAAGGGCCTTGTTCAAGGACCCAAGAGTGGCAGCTTGGCAATACAGCAGGGCTCGAACCCCTGACCTCCCAATCAGCATCCCAGCACCTTAACCACTGAGCTATCCCATTTTGTCAGGTAGCTGGGGTAAAAGTGCAGGGTCAGCCATGGTATGGCACCCCTGGAGCAGATAGGGTTAATTGCCTTGCTCAAGGGCTTTAACCCCTAACCTTATGATCAGTCAAGCAGAACTTTAACCACTGGACACCACATTTAAGAGGACGCAAAAAAATCAGGCGCCTGTGACTTTATTATTCATGGATTAAATGCTTGCATAACAAATCCTACTTGCGGCTTGAGCCATTTAAACAAGACTGGTCACTTACATGAATATCACATTAATATCCCATCGTAAACTCAACACCCTGTGGGCTGTTTTTCTAAGTACATCATCAGATCAGTTATTCATGAAAAGGGAAATACATTCTCAAAGAGCCGAAACATTCCAAGCATAAAATCACACTTGCATGTTTTGACAATACTAATCAGTTAATTGAATAAACAATGAACTATAACGAGTGAATAAATAAACTATAGCCTCAGCCAATAGAATGGAATTCTTAATACTACTAAGATGTGTATCTCCGTGCCACTTTGTACATCTCCTTCATTTATTTGAAGAGTGCTTGGCTCCAGTGGTCATTCGTGTTTTCAACAATTGCACGGATTGACCACCTGAGACCCTGGTTTGTATAGAAGTGCCTGAGATTTATTCTGAGTGGCAACTTGCCAGGTGGAAAGAGCGTTCCCTCATTACCTTCTGGGAACGAGAGCAAGACAGAGAGAGAGAGAGAGAGAGAGAGAGAGAGTTGTCCTCATTTTACTATATCATTCAGCACAGAGAGTCCATTCAGAAAAACAGGACGATTCATAGTGGAACTGAAGTTTAGGAATATGTGAAAAGTTGTATTTTTTGAATGAACGTTTCCCTGATAAACATGATTTAACATTAATAAGCCATGGAGAGCAGCTCGACACATAACACTACACACATAATGTAATTTTTGACAACTCACACACCTTCAGTCTCCAGGTAGACATTTTAAAACTCCACACAAGTGTAATTAAGATTATCATATCGATTATTGTGGGTATTTTACTTTATGATGGGACTGACATTGGCTAATACATCTGTTGACAATGCCTTAGTAAAAAGTTTCGTGTACTACCTATTCTATCTAAATGCATAATTGCTTCCGCTTTACTTGTGCTTTAAACCTCCATGCTTTTCCCTGAATGACAATAAGCACGTTTCCACCTCAATACTTTGCTACTGTACTAGATCAAACTAGACCATATCATCATGCTACATCAAAATGCTTCTAGCCCGAACACACCCAATTTAATGCATTTATTCCTCTAATGCCGTATTCGACACGTACCATAGATTATATTGGAGGCACTAGTTGTGCAATTATAGTTGTACATTAATAAAATAATAAATTATTAAAATATATGTTGGGATTAGGGGGGCACGGTGGCTTAGTGATTAGCACGTTTACCTCACACCGCCAGGATCCGGGTTCGATTCCCATCTTGGCCATGTGTGTGTGGAGTTTGCATGTTCTCCTCAGGGGGTTTTTCTCTGGGTTCTCTGGTTTCCTCCCGGTCCAAAAACATGCACGGTAGGTTGATTGGCACCTTGGAAAATTGTCCCTAGTGTATGAATGTGTGTGAATGTGAGTGTGTGTTTGCCCTGCAATGGGTTACATTCCATCCAGGGTGGATCCTGCCTTAATGCCCATAGACGCCTCAAACGCAGTAGAAGATGAATGAATGAATGTTGGGATTAAGATGACGATGATTATTTGTTAGAACCTTATATGTCAGGGATTGCTGGTTTGAATCCCTTCTCTCCATGTAGCGCACAGGATTTGTACGTTCTCTCAGTGCCTGACAGTGTTTCACTCCGATTTTCATTCCTGATCCAAACAGATGTGTTGGAGGCTATAGTATTTAACTGTGTATCTTATTAAGCCAATGTGGTAATCTGCTAATGTGGAACAATCATGCAAATATGTAAATGAATTATTGATACTATTGATGCAATAAGAATGCATTCGTTGACATCTAGATAATACTAGATCATATCATGCAACATCAAAATACTTCTAGCCCGAACACAACCAATTTAATGCATTTATGATTCTAATGCCATATTCGACACGTACCATAGATTATATTGGAGGGACTAGTTGTGCAATTATAGTATCTGCTTGAAAGCAAACACAAATTAATTTTTTAAAAATATTATTCTAAATAAATTCAGCCAATAAGGGGTAAAATGAAGTAAACACACAATTTTAAAAATAAAAGTAAGGTCATTTTAAATGTAATAGTCATACCGAATCTCAAAAACATCTGGCTTGGCCAACAAAATAATGGAAAATGTCACAAATAAATAAATAAACAGCTGAAGGAACATTTTGCAAGTAATAAGGTTAATTGGCATGAGGTCACTAACATGACTGAATACAAAAGAGTATCATATAGAGGCAAAAAGCTGTCCACAAAGTCTAAGACAACTTCAGAATAAAGTTCCTAAATGTCAAAAATCTTCATTTGTATTCTGTTTAACTTACAGTTTACACAATGTCCCAAACAGTTTTTTTGGGCAAGAAATATATTCAAAACAATTTCTCACAGTAAATATTATTTCCTGGTGTAAATACTATTCACTGTGTCATTTGCTCTACTGATTCTCCAGAGAACTTAAGTGTGTCATCTTTATTGGTTATCTGTAAGTGTAATTTAGTCCTCTATTTTTGGAAAAGCAGGATTTGCACGGCATGTCTGTAAATATGTGACTTGAGGACTTGAGGAGGGAAGGAAAAAAATAATAAAAGCTGAGATTTGGCAGTGTAAGTCTTGGCTGTGTCTATGAGCTGAGCCAATACTCTGTGCTTCTATTTGCTGTCCCATTAGCTACAGCAGATTAGGTAGAGTACACTCACATTGTGTGCACCACTGAGCATGTGCGTAGCCATCACCTCCATGCTCGGTGTCGTTCCTGTGTTCGCTCGGAATTCCTTCTTCCTCACTCTGAATTCCGCTCCACCTTCCAACCCTGTGCTCCATGAATGCTGTGTCAGTCAAAGACTCTCTACGCTATTTTCAGCACAGTTTCTTGGAGCCGATAAAGCCCACCGCGACTAGAATAGCGTCACTGATCCTATTGCAAAGGAACATGGAGCCAGGGAGGGGTCCTGCATACTACCATGTATGTGTAGTGCGCAGCTATGCCAGGAATCACGGCCATTCAGCAGCTGTGGATTTAAATTAACGAGAAAGTGTCAGTGCACATCCAGGGTTTCAGGCCTTGAGATATGTATTTTTCCAATATGTCATTGCTGCAGCTTTCCCATAGGATGATCTCGGCGGACTCCTTCAGCCGTTAATTTTTTTTCATGGAGGCAAATTTAATTGCATGTAATATAGCCCTATGAAAAATGAGCCGGGTCGGTTATGCGTCTTGATTGATCGCACTTTCCTTCCAACAAGACGCCACACCTATTTTTTTTTCCTGACCTGGTGTGTAATCTTGAAGTGTAATCTTTTCTTTTCTACGGTAAAATAAATCACGCCTTGGTGATCAAATTCAGCAGCCAATTCGAAACATAAGGTGGCCATGACAAGAACCCGAGCAATCATTTACTCATCTTCAGCATGTGTTTTACACTGTGCAGCGTTGCAACCCTATCCTGGGAATATCAGGCACTAAGCAGGAATGCACCCTGAATGGGCTGCCGGGACATTGCATGGTTGTTTAGTGTAGCTTATTCGTCTGCTGGCATGCTTGGTGGGGTGGGACGAAATACGAGAAGCCAGAGGAAGCCCACAGGGACATGGGTAGAGCACGTGCAACTCATATAGACACAAACTCAACCCAAACATGTGTAGGGAGCAAGCTGTTAAGTCATTTTTATTGAATGCAATTCAATATGCAAGGCTTATGTAATTCACACCAAAATAATTGAATTTGGATATATTGATCTTTTGTCATCAATTCATCTCAAGTATGGTTCTGTGTTCTGTGATCTGTCTGTGAATACAGATCTGGTTGCATAAAATACCTGAGAGCAGGTCGGGGAAGTGGAGATGAATTCCTTGACAAGGTGTTTGTTAAAGGTTGGCTAATCTGAATGTTAGTGTTAGTAAGAGTTGGCAGAGGGTTTTGGTGATGGAGGAGATGGTGGAAGGAGCTGCGTCCGAAGGATGGCGGATACACTTAAAGCATTCTTTACAAAAATAGTTGAGTGGATTTTCCTGGCAGCTGTCACCGTCACAGACACTTCAGCCAGCCCTCCTCACATTTCATAGCTCTTCGTTCACACACACACATACACACACACACACAGACCTGAACATTCGAAAACAGCCACTCTCTAAGTCATGATTTTCCCTCCTAAAATTTAGGCTTGGACTGTTGTAAAAACTGTTGTAAAAACATAATCGTGCATCATAAATTTTTCCTTTCCTACCACAAACTAAGCATTGCGTCACCAGGTTGCTATGGATACACGTGGTCAACATTTACCATGATATGCAAGTGCCAAAGGCCTGTCATGCAGAGTGCTAGGGAGGAGTACGCCTCGTGGGTATAACCAAAGGTTCACCCTGTGGCTGTTCACTAACTAAAGGCTGCAGTATTTCCCAAACCCTGAATGGACTTTGTTCCTAATCTTCCTGAACCTGCTGCCTAAAGATTAGACATTTATAAAAACCTCAAAAACTGTCTGGATTTTTTATTTTTTTTTAGTCGGACCACATAAAATATAAAACATATTTTTGGAATTATTTAGAATAATGGCTTTTATACTTCAGAATGTAAAGATATACATGTAGAGTCTTTTTCTACAGTTTATTTATTACTGATCAGAGTTGGTGAAGCTCTTTTCTTTGCTATATTCTTTGCAATGCATGTGCTGTATTGATTACATTTTGTCCATCCATTACGTGCACTGATTAATTATTACTCTGCATTACTGTAGGCAATTAGTTTGACCAGTATAACATTCAATACTTTTCAGAAAATTCTACATTTTACAAATTCAGCCTGGTATTAACATTATCAAAATTTGGGAACTGTACTATATCATGCTTTAGTCTACACTTTTATAAGTATATGTCTTTGGTCAGAAAAGCTTGTCTAGATTAGAACATTATATACCCCAATGTTTTTTTTTTACCTTTAATCTATGGAACAATGCATGTCACACACGTTCAAAACTAATTTAATATTATTTTGAGCTGGAAAAATATCTATTTTGTAGCCTAATTGGCATATATATATATATATATATATATATATATATATATATATATATATATTTGCAGAAAAAAATGGTATAACACTCTAATTTTAAGGTACAAATGGCCATCGCTGGGGTGGTACCCTGCGGGGTACAATTTTGTACCTCTAGTCAGTACCTTTATAAATTGTTTTGGGACCATAATTGTACCCTAAGGGCCTATTGTGCACCATTAAAAGGTACCGTTACATTCTCTGTTTCCCTAGGAACAAAATTGTATCTCCGTGATATAATGATTTTTTCTTTCTGACAGTGTATAGCATATTAATGATTACCACAAACAAGAAACAAGAATAGGTTACTGATATGAATTCTGAATGAACAGTAGTGTTATGAATATTAGGGGAGAGCAGTCAGATGTGAAGTAATCTGTGAGCAAAATGTCAGATTACAAGGTTCAAAGAAAGACCATATTCATTCACATGAAGGATGAATGGTCAGTGATGTGCTTGTATTTGGTTAATCCTTTGTTAGGTCTTAATCTTTGGAAATAAACTAAGCTCTTTAGAAGATAAGGTAAGGCAATAACTGTGTGGTATCTTACTGGTTAAGTCACTAGAGTTGAGAAATCTTAGCACCATGCTTTTTTTTAAGCAAGGCTCTTAATTCTTACATGCTTATATAACTGTTCCTGGGTATCTTCCAAATTCATTTATTCATTCATTCATTCATTCATTCTTCTTCTACCGCTTTATCCGATCTTCCCTCGGGTCACGGGGAGTCTGTGCCTATCTCAGGCGTCTATGGGCATTAAGGCAGGATACACCCTGGATGGAATGCCAACCCATCGCAGGGCACACACACACACACTCACATTCACACATTCACACACTAGGGACAATTTTCCAAGGTGCCAATCAACCTACCGTGCATGTTTTTGGACCGGGGGGGAGGGGGGGGGGGGGGGGGGGGAGGGGGGGGGGGGGGGGACCGGAGAACCCGGAGAAAAACCCCCTGAGGCACGGGGAGAACATGCAAACTCCACACACACACATGGCCGAGACGGGAATCGAACCCGGAGCCTGGCGGTGTGAGGCGAACGTGCTAACCACTAAGCCCCCTCTTCCAAATTCAGTAAATGAAAATGGTATAACCTTTCAGTGCAATTTTATTCTTTATCAAATAGAACAGGTCACTCCCTCCAGTTAAATCCTGTCCACGCAATTAGTTCATCTAATCAAGAAATAGACTAAATATGAAAAAATAGTCATAATAACTCAACACAAAATATCTTAATGCTATTTTGCAGACATTAGCAAGATTCATGCACAAGTGCCATTAGGCCAACATTCTGGCAACCATCAGTCAGGGGGCAGTTGTCAAGGCTAATGGACTTGGACAGGCACATCACACTGTTGCACTGCATTGTGATGATGAGTGTGGTCTTAGTTCCACATTGGTAATTTTGGAGCTCTGCAAACAATATGACATGCCAAGAATGTTCCTATGCCAAAGGTTTCATTTAGCCACTTCATCTGTGAACTAAAAACGATTGTTACATAGGATTGTGAAGAGCTCTGAATGTGTACTTCTCTCAGGAAAGTGGCACCACTTAAACAGCTAATTGTGCACATCCCACTGCGATTATTATAGCATGCAGGGAATAATTTGGACTAAAGCTTCATCTCATGTATTAGTTATTTCAGGCTGTAGTGGCACATACACTTCAGCGGAAGCAATGTGACATAGGGATGTGGTGTAATTTCTTGTGTAACTTTTTAGTGCTCCAAATATCCATAGCCGTTTTGGGATTTACAACTGGAAAAAGGTGTGAACGTAACCAGTCCCATTCTTTGTTTAGTGACATAATTATCATAATCTTTATTAACATACTCTCTTGACAGTCACTCCATTTTATAGTTGGGCTTAAGATATGCCCTGTATATGTAGTGTATACACATGGCATAAAGGTCCTTCTGCCGTAAATATAATTTTTTAATTATTTTTCTCAATGAATGTAGATATTTCCATTTCCCAAAATATAATATAAGTAATCTAGTTTAAACCACTTTAACTAGGCAATTGGTAAGAATGGTGCTTATGCATCATGCAGCACTGCACATTAATGATTTTTTTTTGTCCCATGAGCTTCACATTTGACACCTCACTCTTGCCTGCATGAACATAACCAACCCCCCTACACACACACACACACACACACACGCTTACACGATTTTTCTGCTGTGTCTTTCAGTATCACAGGCATAATACACCCCTTTTGATTCCTCCAGATCCAATATTCATACCTATGCATGTCTGCAAATGTTTAGAACATATTGTCTGTTTAAATCATGTTACTTTGCTAATATAGCACAGAGCAGTGTAGCAGTACTGAAGGAAGCAAAAAAAGCATACTGTATTGTGAAATATTAATGAAGGGATGCAGAGATGGAAAAAATTCAAGCTGCTCTGCATGTAGCTGCTCCGGTCCCTATTTGTCTTTGCTAATGTATCAAGTGTTTCTGCCCTAGTGGACTTCCGAGGTGTCAAATAACAAAGAACAAACACTTTGTTACCTTACTTACGTAGAAATTTGGTGTATCTATACTTTACTGGAGGAATTATTTTTCCGCCGACTTTTGACTTCACACACTGTTTTTTCGCATCCTTACGTTTAAAAAAAAATAGCCTCGTTCCTCCTGTTTCATTCCAGCTTGTCATCATTGAAAGAAAAAAAAAACCTATCCAGATAAATCACACCATCCGGATAGAGTGAATGTGAATGTGGTTGGATGAGATATAAACATACACCATTCCGACACCCTGTTGGTTTGTACGCGATCCATCGCACCTGTACACGACACAACTCGCGTCACACTCCAGCAAGGACATGACCAGTGTTACTTAATAAAGACTATTTCTTAAAAGTAAATATTTCTTTTGATCAAATGGATGCTTTCTCTTCGCCCTCCGCAAGTTACGCTACAGTAGGGAGTTGGCTATAGAGACGTTTGAATAAATATATAAACTTCAGCTTCTTCAGAAGTCTTTTTCAACCCTAGTATCTATACTCCTATATGAGTAATGGATGTGAATACTTTTGATACCAGTGGTGGAAAAGCTGTGTGGTACTATATGAATTTGTTTCAGGATGACGCATGGAACTGATCCTAAAGTGAGAATCACTATGCTGAACTCTGGCATGCTGTTACACTTATGTCACACACACTGGTTTCTGCCTCCACCTGTCTGTATTTAATTACCAATGCCTGCGTCACTTCCCAGACTATTTTAGCAACAAAAAAAAAACACTGTGTATCTGCAGGTTACCCAATTGGTTGTGTATGTACTGTTTTACTCTATTTGTGGGTGTGTAATATTGTCACAAAGATAGCCAGAACATATTTTCTACCACCAGTGATCATTTAAGCTTTATTTGTTATGTATTTATTATATTATATTAGCAAATGATGAATCCTATAGCAGTGGTACCTCAAGAGTCTCCATTTTGATATCATTTTCTCCGTCTGTTACTTTGTGTTTCGTCTGGACCTTTTGGTTGCCCTAAATCATGTAGAACTGGTCACTGTAGGTTGACTCTAGGTATGTATCTGTGTGTGCATGGTACTTTTTGATAACCTGGCATTCCCACCATTTTTTAAATGTGTTTATCAAAAGCACTAAAGGTACCCGTCGCATGTCGTCCCAGGCAAAATGTACATACTGTTGCACACAGTAAATGTAAGTCTTTGGCAGTATTATGTGTTAATACAGTCACCTGAATCACTGAACTAAGTCAAAGTCAACTTTTTAGACCTTCTTTACATTTAGATTGACATTTACGGCATTTGGAGGATGCCCTTATCCAGTGCGTCTTGCACCGTGCTTTCAAGTCCTCCCAATAAATATATCCCAACACTGGTACAGTACAAATAAGACTAAGAATAACATTCATCTGAAACTCTTTTAGGAGAGATAGAACATGTCTTTTTTTATTTAAATGCAAAAGTGTTTCACCCCACATGGGACATTATTCAATGTGTCAGATATGGCACCAATGCATTTTCCTCCCCCACACGTCTGCAGAGGTGTTTTCAACATGGAGACGCAGCCACGCTGTTTATAAACATCTCTACAATCTTTTACTCAGTGGAGGCCGTAAGATGGGTTAAGGGTCGGATAGTGAAAAGCGATAGATGACTGTGAATATCAAACAACATTAAATACGCTGGATCGTGTCCAATATTGGCCTGGCTTGCCAAGCAGCTGTCGTTCAGATGAGGCATTTATACTAGGGTATGAAACATAGATCTAAAGATGCGGTTTCATCTACGTGTACATACACACACATACACACACATACACACACACACTTTCTCTCTCACTATACAAACTGGACTCTGTAAACTGAGGAAAGATAAATATAATTAGTGAAGCCATTCAAATAGTATAACGTATAATCAATATCAATAGTGTAGTCAATAGTGTAATCAATAGTATAATCAATTCGACAGCTTGGTTGATCCCTTGTAATAAACAGTTCAGTCTTAAAGCTTATTATTCAAAAATAATAATAATAAAGCCATTAAGGTTTTTACAATTCAAAGTCTTGAAATGTCTTTTTTATTTTTTGCATGACTTTTAAATGTCAAAGACATTTGAAATGATTTCTCTTATACATATACATGTATATATATATATATATATATATATATATATATATATATATATATATATATATATATATATATGTGTGTGTGTGTGTGTGTGTGTGTGTGTGTGTATTTAGCACTAGATGTAGATGATATTAACGCTGTAGGACATATCTGAGTGTTTTCTCTGTGTGTGCTTTCAGTGTGTGGTTGTGACCTGGCTCAGGGTGGTTTCTTCATGAAGAACGGCGAGTATCTGTGCACACTGGACTACCAAAGGCTGCATGGAACACGCTGTCATGGCTGTGGGAACTTTGTTGAAGGCGAGGTGGTGACGGCCCTCGGGAAAACCTACCACCCCACTTGCTTCGTCTGCACCATCTGCAAGTGAGATAACACAACACAGGGCATATACATACAAACATCACCTGCATGTCCTTGGACACTTGACCGGCAATTCATACACTGTAAATGATTCTACTAGTACAATCAGTTTAGGTACAGATACACACTCTTCAACACCTCCATCCACTTACCACTACATGGTACACAGTGATGTAGTCCTGGTAGAAAGCAAACCTATTAGACATATCCACTATCCACCAAAACTATAAATGAAAGTCATTACAAGCCTGGGCATCATGGGCATGTTTGTAGATTGAATGAAAGTTCAAAACATTAAGCTCTAAAACTGTTTCATAAACAAACATATCCCACTTTCTAAAGTGTTAATTATGATTATTCACATATGGTACAAACACTGCATGGTGCCCAACATTAGACTTGATCTTCAAAGATGTAACTTGACTTTATTTAATGAACTGCGTGTGCCATGATGTGTAAATTGGCCCAGAGTATTAAAATAACTAATATTATTAAAGGTTCATTTACATAAAAATGCCTTGTTTACCTGTCCAGGAAAATATCCAGCATGAGTAAATGGTAATAGCAATGACATTTTAATGCTTGACCTTTGTAGAGGAGAGTAGCTCAGTGTTTAAGACATTGGGCGGACCCTTGAGAAAGGCCTTTAACCCTCAGCTGTTCAGTTGTGATTTTCTCTGGGTGAGAGCGTCTGCCAAATACTGTAAATGCGAAGTTTATGGCTATAAATTAGACAGTGATATAAAAATAAGTAAGACAGTGAAGTGGTTAGTTTTAGTAGGCACATTTTGACTACTACAATCTTGTTTTGAACATAATTAAGCAATGGACACTTCTTTGTGGATTCATTTAATAAACTCTGCTTTCATCTTTTTATTAAATAAGCTACCCAGGCCAGATTACTATGTATAAAAACTCTCCTCTTTCTAGCCGAATGACTTTAACCATGTGCCATTACAGAAAATTTGATAGAAAAGTTTAGTTAATTTATAGTAAATAAAGTCACTCAACTACGGACTGTTTTTCCTTAGCGGTTTATCATCTCTGCGAAAGTATACTCATGGTCTACTTTGGAGACAAGTGCTTAATATAGGCCATCTTAATAATTGCTACTTTAACATTGTACAGTGTAACTGACATATACGGATTCACTATAGGTTCCCAGAGGTTCACCTACCAGAATTTTAATTCGATATGTTCCCTTTGTAGACTAAACTTGGATATGAATACTAATATTTTCGAATTTAGGTCAGGTTATAATGCTGACGCACCCTGACTGTTATCTTACAAAACATCTTAATGATCACACACTGTTGACACCGTAGTGTATACCGGAACGCTTGCATATGCTTCATGGAATCTGGAGGATGAAAAGAAATGGCATGATGTCACACTATGAGATCATGGGAAAGTGATAATAATGAGGTGCGCTAAATGTCACTATGTTTAACCCAATGACGTTGTGTTTATGTAGACGGCCATTTCCTGCTGGAGACCGCGTCACCTTCAATGGAAAGGACTGTTTGTGCCAGCACTGCATCCAGCCGATGTCTCCGCCTCCCAAAGACATCAGTGCATCCAGCAGTGAGTCACAGTGTGGTTGTGCGCTCGGCCTGTGTCGCTGCACTTCAAAACCAGTGTTCTTCCACTAATTCTGTTATCTCCTGTTGTGTCTCCTCCGCATATCTCCATGGCTCTCTTCTGTTGCGCCGAGCTGTGGCTGCTCAGAATTCAGACAGTTGTTTGAAATCCTTTCCATTCTCAGCAGTCCCGCACTCACGCTACGCCACATGCATTATTAATTAAAAATGCAGTTTAATCAGGTTACAAGCCCAAATCAGATGTCATTTGAGCCGAATCAAAAACCCAAATATCCGTTCCTGTGCTCTGGAGGTTGATAACTCGCGCCGTCTCTTTTTCCCTTCATTTCCTCCGTCTTAGTTTCTCTCAGAGGAAGTGTTGTAATTCAGTACGCATGGACAGGGAGGGAAAGCGTCACCAATAGGACTTCAAAGTCCTGCAAACTAGTTTCGTGTGTGAACGCTTTCACATTCCGCGCTTGTACATTTTGTGACTTTGTCTTATTTGTATTTACAGATTTAGTCTATTAGGATATTTATAAAGGTTTGACTCTTTCTATTCATTATGAATGACTTCATCCATTTGTATGTATAAAGATAATGAATTGAAGATTATATG